>AYEL01087697.1:0-37781 GCA_000484575.1 Olivierus martensii
TCTAATAAAGTTTATTATTATTATTATTATTATTATTAAGATCTATATAATGGTAACTGTATAAAAAAAATATTTGCTAGAAAAATAAATATTTACTCCAAAGCGAAGATAAAAATAAAGGAACAAAGTAGCATCTTTAAAACTTACAGAAACATTATTATTAAATCTATAAAAATTCAAAATTTAAAAGAATATAATTCGATAAATTATAAAAAAATTTATCGATGTATCTGTTAAGCAATAAATTTATATTTTAATAAATATATTAAAAAAACACTTACCTCTCCCAAATTATAATATCCTAATTCGCTAGCTAATTCAGTTGCGACTAAATTTCCTCCGGTTATTCTTACGACCCAATCGTTGGTAAAATGTCCATTATCGTCGTGCAACTTTACATAAGTTAATAACGTAAACAGAATAAAAATTATAGAGATCATGGCACCTTATCCGAACTGAGGCCCGATACTAAAGGCCCAACGTCTCCTAGGTTTCCTTATTTATGAGATGTCTGGGAACAAAAGCGTGGGAAGTCGAAGTGAGGTGGTTTAAAGTGCTTCATATCTCGAAACTCTGTTTGTTTTTGACCCCACAGCTGCTTTCTCTCCCACATCAGCTTTATGACGTCAGTTGTGACAAGCGCAGATAGGTCTAGATAACAGGTGTTAGTTAATTGATAGAGTCTATGTAGATTTATAGGTCTAAACTCTCGTTCGCGTTAACTTTATCGCTCCGCAATACGTGGCCGATTCCTGTACAGTTATGCATTTACAGCCTTTGACGGCAGCAGCGTAGACCGCTTATAAAATGAACCCAAGTTGTATAGCGCAGTTTGATCATCTCATTAGTTATTTGCCTTTAGATCAATTTATTAGGTGTATAGAGAGAAATTCTACTTTTGTATCCTTTGTTTCATTTTTAACGTTATCTGTTTGGAATTTAAATTATGCTTTTTGTTTTTTCCGCATTATTTTAATTACTGTGATTTGATTAAAATATATTATTTACTTGTTATTATTTTTTATACATCTTTGATAAATTGTTTTTTATTCCTAGAGATGGCGACACTATTTTGTATGAAAAGTCATTTAATTTTTTTAATAAATAAGCATTTAAGTTGATAAAAAAAATTTATATTAACAACAGTTTCCATCTTTTAATTTTTGAAATTTTTTCATTTTTTTTTTTTGTCATCTTTTAATTATTGAAAGAGTTAAAAAAATATAACAAAGCTAATTTTAAATTAATTCAAAAATCAAGTCGATAATTTAACAATTTATCTCTAAAATAAGTTTACAGTTAAAATTATCACAGAGCTTATGTGTATATGTCCATGCTAGACTAGTGTTCAACACGTGTCGACACGTCTATCAGTTGTTGACATTCTGTTAGACGTATTCACGCGTCATTTCGACGATAACTTTAATATATTGCCCCTACATGTCAGAACAAGTCAAAACATGTCGATTTTTTTAAAAGTTCGAACTGTTTATCGAGCGATTCCTCTAGCACTTTAATGTTAGCATGGAAAAACATGAACGATTAATCAGAAAGGCAGCAATACGAACTGCTGTTAGTCGTATAATAAGTATAAATGATAGTAATATCATAGGAAAAATCGTTTTATAAATAACACATTTATTTGTTCATCAACTTGAGCTTTTCTATATGGAAAGTTTTATATAATATTCTCATACATATATATACATTTTTAAAAGCTTAAATAATTCTAATAATTTATAAATAAATATTTATGGTAAGAGATGTTGTTTCAAAGCAAGTATAATCTCTTCTAAAGTTTTTTCATATGAAAAATTCGCAACATAAAGTTGCTGTTCGTATTCCTGTCAAAAGAAATTAAAATATATTAAGTCGATAACGGTCAAAAATTCGGAAAATATTTTTCATTCATTCGATTTATATGATGCTAAACAGACGTACTGGATCAGGATCGATAGCCGATAACACTTCGTTCAAGTAAACTTTTTTTCCCTTCAACATGCGTTTAGGAATTTCCTTGGTTCCGTGTAGAACCAGATTGGCAATACGAACTAATCCGCTGCAGTTTCTACTTGACTAGAAAATAAATACAATATATAAAAAAATCTATAAATTTAAGAAACAAAATATTATTCCATTTAACAATCAGTTATTTTTTACGCTTTAGATTTAACGTCATTGATCATTCTTCGATTAAATAATATATATTATGCTTTCCATTAGGGTATAAGTTAATCCTATAGATTCGCGATAAATTGTATTGAATTAGTCGCTTGTCTAGAGAATAAATCCTCATTAGTTACTATGCACAAGAGACAGACATACGAACAAATTTCTTTTGTCTATGCCAACTGTACACTGAAAATTAAATAGTTCTAAGAGTTGTTAGATACTCAAATAAATCCTCATTAGTTACTATGCACAAGAGACAGACATACGAACAAATTTCTTTTGTCTATGCCAACCGTACACTGAAAATTAAATAGTTCTAAGAGTTGTTAGATACTCATTAATATTTCAAAAAACATTTAAGACAATTTTATTTAAGGCATTTAAATTTAATAAACGACAATTAAATTTTGCTGTTTTAGATATCTGATATAAAAGAATTTTTTGAAAATTATGTGTAAGATCTTTTCGATTTTGATCATAAGTTATTAACTGTGTAGGAAATATAAAAATACATATTTAGAGTAAATAATTTATGTTTGCTTTCATATAATGAATAATAACTACCTATTGTTAGAGCATTGACATAAGTTAGATATTACACTTTGGAAGCCATAATAAAGCAGAAGTGGGATTGTAGAAACATCATTTCACACTTATAATTATTAATTCCTGTAATGCTGGAATCGAGGAACCTTGACTAAATGCTTGCTAAATTCCTTATGAAATTGTGCTAAAATAACCAAATATTCGCACATTTAAAATGTAAAGATTCTTATTAATTTGTATGTGATCCATTTTTATGCTGCAGCAGCATTAGTTGGATGTTGTGGACTTAAAACAGCGCAATAAAATACTATTAATCTAGATCAGCTAATATAGATCAACCATAATAAAGGTTCTTATTAATTCGTATGTGATCCATTTTTATGCTGCAGCAGCATTAGTTGGAAGTTGTAGACTTAAAACAGCGCAATAAAATACTATTAATCTAGATCAGCTAATATAGATCAACCATAAAGTGGATGATCCATATTAGCTGCATCTAGATTACTAGCATAAAGCCATAATAACAATATAAATTAAAGATTAGTTTGATTAAAAACATCAATAATATACAATACTGTAAAAATTATAATCATATTTTGAGAAAAATTCAAAATTAATGTTTAATAATGTACTCTATAACAATAAAATTTATATTCTATAATCAATATATAGAGTTAGTGTGCATTATAAAATTATTCTCCAGCTGTGCCATTAATTATTTGCAAATTTTTGCTTAGTAGTATATGTTGCCGGATTTCCAACATTTCACTAATTTGGACAATTCATTAATTTGGATATTCCTTCCCCAATTAGTTCGGATTATCGATGTTTTACCCTAATTAAAATTGACAGATTACTCGTGGCTGGATTCTGCTTTCCACGGAATTGGCAAATGTGATACCATTCAATAGATCTCATCAAACTGGTCAAAAATTATAATAGAATGCACAGATTAGAAGATATTTCGAAAAATTTATCTCAGAATTGGTAAAAGCACCGATTAGAGCAGGAGTGGGCAAAAGGCGGCCCGCGGGCCGGATCCGGCCCGCGAAATCAGCTTATACGGCACGCCGCATAAATTAGAAAACATTACAGTTTCAAGGCTCACATTTGTAAAATTCTACTCGAAAAGAAAAAATAAAATAATGGATTCTTTGTAGTGTAAAATAATGGATATGTCGCAAGTGTACACGTACTCTACCGAGTTACTCCAAATTTTGATGATGTTATTAACCATGAACATATTTTAAATTTCACCATTCACATTAGGTTGTAAATTTGTTTTTACAAAATTAATTACAATAAGTACCTAATATTTTGTAACATTCTGATGCAATAGGCTGCTAGCAATCAATCAGTTTGATAAAATATTTAAGCTTTTAAAGCAAATTATCCGAATTTATTAATTCGTAGGACGAAATATTTTCTAATCTTTCTAATGAAAAAAATAGTTTCTAGGAATGCTTTTGAACTCTTTACATACAAACAAAAACTAAGAAAATAACACAAGAAAACTATATTTTAAAAATAATATTGATACACGAATATATTATTTGTGTATCACAAAAGTGGCTACATACGATAGCGAGATTACAAGAACAAATTGGCGCAACCATTATTCTTGTCCCGTGTGATGATGGGAGGAATGTGTATGGGCAAGAATCAATTTTGCTTGAACCTGAATAGTAATTTTATGTTAATGTAGTATTTTTTAATTATTAATAAAGTAGCTAATGTTATCATCAATAATTTCTTTACATAATTACATAATTACGGCGCCATAAGGTTAAATTTCCCCTTAGGTACTTTTCAATTTTTATACGGCCCGCTTCATCCTAAAGATTGTTTATCCGGCCCTCGGCAGAAAATAATTGCCCACCCCTGGATTAGAGGATATTTCGAAAATTTTATTTCAGAATTGGTAAACGAACCATGTACCGCTGCCATATTGAACGAGAAGTAAAACGTCACGTGACCATCATCGTAATGAAGAGAACCTGCTATGGTTTTACACTTGTTTTAAAAGCCAAAAATACGCCGAGAATTGTTCTTACGATTATGTAGACTATGATTTTATGCTGAAATCCATAAGTTACATATGCAATTTATGGATTTATATATTATATATACATTAATTTATAATATATTTGCAAATCAAGATGTATAATTACATCATATTTAAAAAGTGTTTCTTGCCAAGGAGTTTGAATATAAATGTTGCGCGACACCTTCAAGTAAACACCCGTATAACGTGCTCTTCTATAACACGAATTCGTGTAATTTTACTATCTTGAAAGTGTCGCGCAAGACATTGTCCCTTTCAAGATGGCGTCGCACACAGGTATCGATATTTCGTTGTGATAAGTACTTTTTCATATAGCTACTTATCGGTTCCGTTTTCGCGATTGACTTATATACCGATTTACCACTAGTAATATGACTAAAAATATTATACAAAAATCTCAGATTCCGTGAAAAGCAGAATCTTGCCTTATTCATTACTTATTTGAAATACTGTATTAGCAAAAAATGAACCGAAAATATTTGATCGTACTAAATTCGATTAAAATGTTTAAAAATAATCAGAAATCTAATTCACATAGACATCTTTCCATAGAGATCTATTCTGCTTCTATTTCTTGACACTTTAAGACATCGAATTGTTTCGAAATTTTGAATTAGGCACGATTCGAAACCTTGTAAAATAATAAATCTTTAATTTAATCTATTTTTAAAACTTAATTTATATATCTAACTAACAGTACCGAATCGTTCTGAATAATTTCTTTTAAAATTCAATAGATTAGAACATTAAATTACGATACGGAGATTTCCTAACTTTTTAATTAATTTATAATTTATTATTCACTCGTAATGAAATTTTTATTAGATGAAATTTCATTAAAAATATACTACAAATTAATAAAATAAAATTTTTAAAATCTGTTTCGGCTTCATTGTATTTGCCTATTTTTGTTTGCAACATTTATCTTCGTGTAACTAATTAATATTTAATCATTGATATAAATAGCATATTTATTATAAAAATGAATATTTTATAAATTATTGTTATCGATATTAAATATAAAATATTCTCCTTTTCTTCCTTTAATCCTTATTCCATTTTACACGGTTATAAAGAACATATCCTCCATTTTTCATTATCTTCTTTAGATCGATCTTCCTTTAATCCTTAGTCCATTTTACACGGTTATAAAGAACATATCCTCCATTTTTCATTATCTTCTATAGATTGATTTACACGGTTTACAGTTTAATTGAACATATCCTTCTATTAGAAGTTATAAAGAACATATCCTCGACTTTTCTTTATCTTCTTTAGATCGATTGGTTTACAGTTTAATTGAACATATTTATTTTGTATGAATTCTGCATCTTTACAATTTAATTGAACATATCCTTCTATTTTGTATGAATTCTGCATCTCGTTTTACATGGTTTCAACATATCCTTCTATTTTGTATGAATTCTGTGTCTCGTTTTACACGGGTTAGATCGATTTACACGGTTTACAGTTTAATTGAACATATTCTTCTATTAGATTTACACAGTTTACAGTTTAATTGAACATATCCTTCTATTTTGTATTCGAATTTTACGTCTTGTTTTACACGGTTTCGGTTTGCACGATTTTTCCAGGAACGTATCTACCGTGTAAACGCGTACAAGCCCTACTATACATATATCTAAAAGCCGCCATTTTGTACGTGTATGGGTCGTGACCAGGCCCGGATGAAAACTGGGCTGTACATGGGCTTCCTGTATATATCAGTAACGTATTCACCCTCTTCCGTCTTTACGTTCCATTTTCTAAACATAAGCGTATCATTTGGCAACTGTTCCACCTTAAGTTTAAGGCCAAGCATAGAATCCGTAAGCTGATCTATCACTTACGTTTAGAAAATGGAACGTATCATTTGACAACTGTTCCACCTTAAGTTTAAGGCCAAGCGTAGAATCCGTAAGCTGATCCATCATACTCTGGTGTTGGGGTGTATCCCGCCCAGTGATGAATGTGAAAGAAAGAGGACTGCTTCTCAAACTTAACAAGAAGTTCATAAAAGCTGATGAACTGCACTTATTCCTCCGTGAATGTAGAACCAATGGAGTGTTCCAAATTTGTTCCAATTATGCAGCTGTCCCAATTAAGTGGAATCCACTGTATTTGTAAGTTATGGATTCCTGAAACCTGAAAATAATTGTTACAAAATTTCATTATACAGTAAAGTCTGAAAATTCAGACTACTTGGAGGTTTGGTCCATCCAGATTCCTGGCATTATTTTTAAAATCCAAATTTAAAGAATAAAGAAGAGATGAATAGGAAAATTTTTTGATTTATTAACAAATGCAGAATGATTCATTTATCAAAATGATTATATTTGTTTATTTCTGTGAATTCTGTTGCAACTACTGCATTTCTTGTTGATGAGCATATTCTTGTCACAAAAATCCAGAAATTTTAAAATGTTTGAGTTTTTGGAAAGTTTGCAGTCTTGGGTAGTCTGGATTTTTGGATTTTAGATTTCATAGAACAAGAAAGTTGGTTCAATTTGACATATAAACAAACTGTGAAAGTCAGGGAACAATGTAGTCTCATTTATAGTAAAAGTGCAATCACTATACCTAACTCTGAAAGTCTATGATTCAGGATTTTTATTAAATTATTTTTCCAAATTATATCAAATACAGATTTTGTGAAAAGCTTTACCCAAAATTATTTGTATAAATCAGGAAATGCCTGTATATAAAATAAAGATAGATAATTGCCTACAAAACATTTTACTCATTATTTAAAATTTAATAAAGGGCTTAAATAAAAATCCAAACTCAGATAAATATTAAAGTGTTCAAGAATAAAGAATTTTGTTAAATTTTTCTGTATAAATATAATTAGAAATTTAATAGTTTTTGTACACATCACAAAGTGATATGAAATCAATAACTACAATTCTGTAATGTTATGAACTATTATTTTTTATTTTTAGAAATGATTAAGTATCAGTTAATTGCATTTTCTCAAATGGGAGTATCATACAGCAGTATTTTTCCTTTGTTTTTGTGCATTCCAAAATATTGAGTGTGGCAGAAAAGATCAAAATATCCAAAAAAATCTAATTTTTTCAAATTTTATTGAAATTTAATGTGTTTTTTAATTTTTTTCATTTTGGTCCAGAATTCCAAATTTGATACTGCTGTGTTGACATGAAATTTGTTCAGCATTTGTTCATTGGATTGGTTTCATGCTAAAGCATAGAGAAGTTCATAGTATGCTCTATGAAGAGGAAGTTAAGATATTTATAAATGAATTGTCTACAGGGGGAAGTCCCTGCCCAGTTGTGGTACCTTATGGTGAATGATTTTTAACTACACTCAATGCGAAGGATTTCTTTACTGTTGGCTATGCTAACAAACAACACAGCCATCATTGTATCTTGTCGGGAAAGTTTCCCAGGATTGTAACTGAAGTGTTTCAACAGTTCTCAACACAGTGTCTAAATGATGTGAAAGGTTGGATTAACTATTAATCTTACAAAGATTGTAATTGTACATGATTGGCATAAAAGAAGGCAATTGAGAAAACTTTTTGAATTGTTATAGCAAAGATTGCAGTTCTATACTAAAAACTAGTATCTTGGTGTTATGTTAAGCAAAGAACTGACTTGAGAAACCCCATATTAAATTTTATTATTATTAAGGCTGAAAAATCAATGATATATTGATATATATATAAATGTTATCAAACTCATTATTATTTATTTGTATGTAAGCCTGTCTATGATAGGAAGAGATAAGTCATATTTATTCAAGCAATGGGAATATTTATGACAGCTTGATTACTATATCATTTTTGATAACAAATGATGCTGCATCGCAATCTGTTTATTATTAAATGGGTAATTGAGATCCTGCAATAGATTGCTCTATCAGTGGAGCTATTGATGATGGTCAGCCTAATCTCAGACTACCAAGAATGAGACCTAAATTCAATCCTAAGTCCTCTGGGTAAAAAGCCATAGCATTTCCAAGTGGCCAGTCCAATCAACACTATAATAAAATCAGTACTAAATTATCTGTTGAATTTCAGGCCATCATATCAGATCCACTATTTTGAATTTGAAAAAGTTGTAATCAGATTTGTAATCTGAAATAACTCCTACATACTGTTTTTCATCAAAATAGAACTAATGTTAAAAATTCATTGAATTTGAGAGCTGCTATTTTTATTGATTCTCTTTTGAGTATAATTTTTTCAATCAATACTTGAAAAGATATTTTTCTTCTACCTAAAACATGCAGAACAAGACCAAAAAAGGATATGTGAAAATGAAATAGTCAAAATATCCCAATGTGGATTATGGTCACCTCTCATGGCAATATAGGATTTACAACAATGTTTCATGATATTGCTTATTAATTCAGTTGATAACAATGAACATTGTTCCAGTTGTAAAGCACTTCTGAGGTACTCAAGATTTTGGGAAGGGGATTAAAGGCAGCTATATGTATACTTAGATTATCCAAGATGTGCTCAATAGGGTTAAGGTCAGGAGATTTTGCTGGCCAAGCCATATGAATGATGGTGTGATCTTGAAGATTTGTACCAATTTGGCTCAGTGTGACCAAGCATTATCATTTTGTAGGATAAAGAAAATTCTAATTGTGCCTGCATAAGGGCAAACAGTAGATCTGGCACTTCATTTCTATACTTTCTGGCATTCATGTTTCCTTCATACTTATGTAAAAATTCCCTGACTTAAAAGAAAAATATATTGAACATAGGTTTGCAAATATACATTTGGAGTCACATTGCAAAACAAATCTGAGCTCTCTGTAAAGAGTACAGACCCATTGGTGTTCATCCAATTGACAAGATGTCTTGCCATTTCAAGTATTCTTTCCTGTGATTAGGAAATAGGAGCATATAGATTGCTGATTCCCTCACACATAGATCTTTTGTAAAGCCTTCTGCACACAATGAAAGCAGATATTAGCATTCCTGCAGCCACAGTAATGATAGTTCAGTGTGTTTGGTTATGATTCTGTTCCTTATGAGCTGATAATTGAAGATATCAATCATCTACTCCACTAGTAACTTTTGGGCTTCCATCATTGTATCTTCAGGATACTGTTGAGAATTTTGAAACTAATTACAAAACTTGACCCATAATACAACTAATATTTTATCATCTAACTACTATTCTTGACTGTGGCTTGCCCCTAACCTTCCAATTATTCTCCATTTCAATTCATTGGTTAAATGATGTTTACTAGCCATATTCTAAAATTCTGTTATCTAGATTTTCTTCTTTCACACCTCAAAATTAAATTGACAAGAACCTTTATAAGGCAACTTTTATGATGCAGCATACTTGCACATACCGAGGGGATTGCAGAAATAATTTGAATACTTTATTTTTTCTCAGCATTGTATTTCATATAATATACATTAATTTTGTTCATATCCAACTACTTTTTAAAAAATTGCTATTTTTTTTCCTTGCTTTAATTTATGGAAACCATGATAGGATGATGATGATGATATGAATTTATGAAAACCACAGATGATGATGATGATGATGATATGAATTTATGGAAACCATAGATGATGATGACGATAATGCTTAACATTGGTATGTTTGATAGTACTGTCGTAAGACATACAAATACTTTGATGCTATATCTTATATGTTGTTATATACACTCAGCCCTCAATTTATATGGTAGATACGTTCCTGGAAAAATCGTGCAAACGAAACCGTGTAAAAAGAGAGACAGAATTCATACAAAATAGAAGGATATGTTCAATTAAACTATAAACCGGCCAATCTATCTATAAAAGATAATGAAGAGTCGAGGATATGTTTTTTATAACCGTGTGAAGATAATGAAAAGTGAAGGATATGTTCTTTATTTATAACTGTGTAAAATGAGATTAGGATTAAAGGAAAAAAAGGGAATTGGTTCATTAATTTTTAGAAACAATTTAATGCTTATACTTTTTCAATTTATTTTTGAAAATGAAAAAACAAAAATTAATTAACATCGAATACGGTACAAAAAATTAACAATATTCCATACAAATAAAAACAATAAAAGCATTCAGACATAATTAGGCGAGCTGCAAGCGTGAGTTGAGTTTAGTTGAACTGCGAGACTTGGACAAATAGTATAATAAAATCCTATTTAATAGTGAGCGATAAATTGTGAAAGCAAAAGTGGACTAAGAAGAACTGCGAGTTATTCTGAATAAAAGACACAGATTAGTGTTGTATGAGATAATTAAGAGAGCGATAAATTGTGAAAGCGAAAGTGGACTAAGAACTGTGAATTATTGAGTGATAAATTGTGAAAGCAAAAGTGGACTAAGAAGAACTGAGTTATTCTGTTTAAAGACATACAGATAAGTGTTGTATGAGATAATTATCGGATTTTGTATTGAATTTAGTAACTAGTGTTGTATGAGATAATTATCGGATTTTGTATTGAATTTAGTTATGAAAGTGGACTAAGAAGAACTGTGAGTTATTCTGAATTAAAGACAGATTATATGAAACAAGATTATTTTGTTTTGTATGTAAATAAATTGGACTATACGAATGTATTCATTTTTTTATTAATCTCTATGAACTCGTAAACTCACAAAACGTGACAATATGATACTCTTTTAATTTAATAAATTGGCATAATGCACAAACAACAAACCCTTTAGCAAAGAAATTTTTTTTGTTTTCATTTTAAAACCGTGTAAACTGAGTGCTAAAAAAAATTTTTTTTGTTTTCATTTAAAAACCGTGTAAATTGAGTGGAAAAAAATTTTTTTGTTTTCATTTAAAAATCGTATGAAAGCGAAACCGTGTAAATTGAGTGCCGTGCAAATCAAGGGCTAGGTGTATATAAAAAATTTCTTATAGAAATCATCTAATAGTATGTGAAATAACCAAATCAATTATCTAAACTAAATATCCCTGATATATAAACAGACTCTCTCACTTAGGTAGATCCATACTTATGTAAAGATTCCCTGAAGAAAAATATACTGATTGAAACAGATAAATATTGTAATGTAGAAATTCAACCCTTTTTCCCCCAATTTCATTATTTATTATATGCATGTGTGTTTAATATGCTTATTAGGTTAGTTTTAGTTGATGAGACCAGTCTGGACCTGGATCCCTCCTGAAAAATTGGAGGTGTGTGGGACTCAATTGAATCTGACTGAATCCTCCCTCCAAGATGGTAAGCGACTACTTTACGATTTGTCTTACCTTTGGCCATCCAATTTATATGCTTATTCTTTAATATAATTATTTTTAATATTACATCTATGACACTAATATTGTATAGAGTATGATATGATATAAGTTGGGGATTTTCTGTATTTAATTATTCTGAATGCTTTACTATTTTTATAAAAAGAGTAAATGTATGTAACTACATTTTGCTTTTACTATGAGAGATACTATTTCATAGAAGACAAGTATTATTTAGTAAACTAGCTATATATGAATTTTGTGCTGTTTTTATATTAACAGAAAAACCTTCCAACTTTGTCTTTGTGGTAACTTTATCAGCAATAAATGAATTTTCACAATTTGTGCTTGCAGGCAATTGGCCTACCAAGATTTTTAATTTAATGGAATCAAATAATATAGAATAAATAAGCAGTAATAGAGAAATTGATGAGACTATTAAGCTAATAAATTGATGGTGATGATAAAAATGGTTTAATATTCTATTAAAAATACTTTTTATTTTGTAAATGCTTATTTTTTTTGATGATTAGGCTTATACCATTTTAGAAGAAATTACTTCAAAATTAAATATATTAAAGATTTGATTTATGAATTTTTGTTTCTCCACTTAACAAAGCAATTCATGCATCAAAATTAATATGTGATGCATGACTTGCTTTTGTAAATGGAGGACACTTATTTTAAGGAAAATTTTTTCTAATATAAATCTAAGAAATTTTTTTAATTTAAGCTATTATTTCAATTCTATAAACTTCTTGCATCTCCTAGATTTGAATATTTAATGAATATGAATGACAAATTTTTATCTATTGTTAGTTTATGAACATTATTTTCTACTATAAGGAAGAATCAGATTTTGTCTTTAGTATTTTCATTAAATAAATATAGTTGTATATACTGCATTTGGGAAGTATAAGGTTAATTCATTTTTCCTAATTTGCATTGTTATTTTGATTGTGAATGATATTAGTTTTTAAATATGTTTATGATTTTAAACAATCACATAAATAAACATGAAAGCTTTTTAAAAAAGGTTTAAGACAAAAAAAATCTATGAAAGTAATGCCAATATCTATTAAATTTGAAATTATTAAAAGAATTTAGAAGAGCCAGCAGTCAAAATATAAATTCTTGAAAATGAACTTGATGAAAACCTTTAATTATTACAAAAAATTGCATTAGTTTGCTATTAATCATTCTTTATTATTAAAAACAAAAATTTTAAATTTTAATAAATTAAAAAAAATTTTTTTAATATTGATAAACCCTGAGCTTCAGAGACTGCTATAAATGTGTTCTTGAATCCAGGGTTTGCAAGTCATACTTTAAGAAACATTTTGAGATAGAAACACACGTATAAATTCAGTGTCTTGTGATTTTTTATTTTTTTGGAGCATTTTAAATTAAAATAATTTTGTTATCATAATATGAATTTATCAAGAAGTACAGCAGTGACTCTAAGCCAAGTACAGTAGTCACTGACTGACTCTTATTACCTTATACAAAATCCGATAATTATCTTGTACAACACTAATTTATGTCTTTAATTCAGAATAACTCACAGTTCTTAGTCCTCCACTTTCGCTTTCACAATTTATCGCTCACTATTAACTTTTACTGTCTAAGTCTCATAATACTAATTTATGTCTTTAATTCAGAATAACTCACAGTTCTTCTTAGTCCACTGCTTTCACAATTTATCGCTCACTATTAACTTAGAGTTGAATTTTGGTTGTTATTAGTCATTACAACCAAAATTCAACTCGCCGTAACTTTAGTCCTAAGTTAAACATTATTAATCTGACAATTACATTTGAGAAAAGTGTTCAATAGGACAGATTGCTAAATTTGAAGTTTCATATCCAATTAATAATAGAATTAGATCAGTTTAAAAATTGCAAAAATCAATAAAAAAAAGCGTCATTTTCTCCTCCTCCTCTTATGCAGACTCCTTTACAGGTCGCATTGTTTAACCGATATTGATGAAATTTGGAATATAGGTGTTTCTTAGTTTACTAATCAGCAAGAACAAAAACAACTGGAAACTTAAAACTAGAAGTATCAATTAAGTGTTAGATCTAAAACCATAAAAATGATATTAGAAACTTATACTAATAAACTGAAGAAATTCTCAAAACAAGTTAAATAACAAAAATATAAATTTATTAGACTCAAAAACATCTATTTTCATTTAAAAACCATGTAAAAGCAAAATTGTGTAAATTGAGTACTGTGCAAATCAAGGGCTAGGTGTACTTTTGAGAACTATTGAAATTACATTTTGTTTAATGCTGAAGTGCATGGAAAAATTTTTTCCACATCAAGGGTTTCAAGACAGATGTTCAAGATACTAGGACAAACTATATTAATATTCTTCTGGAAAATGTATATAAATAATCTTCTCCAATTATGGTTCCTAATTAGCAAGATTAAAGTTCTATAGAAGAGACATTATGGGAAAAATAATGATCTTAATACTCTTCTGGAAAATGTATATAAATAATCTTCTCCAATCATGGTTCCTAATTAGCAAGATTAAAGTTCTATAGAAGAGACATTATGGGAAAAATAATGATTTGAAATAAATAGAAAATAAAGTTTGTTGTTGTTATAAAGTTCCATTTTGTCTTAAGTTCATCATATGCAGACAATTTAGAATTTTTTTCATTTGTAATACAGATAGTTTTCAACTTATTATCAAGATATAATTGACATATTCTATGATTTGTCAATATAATTCACATGTATATCAACTTTTGCAGTTTCTAATTAAAAATTCTTGGATATAATACAAAAAATGATTTCCAAAAAGAACAAAAGTTGCTTACTTTTCAAATATGCCCTTTACTTTCAATTTATTTATCATTTGGAATTCATTGACTTAAATCCAATTTTAATGTTGTCAAATGTAGATATAAAATAAATCGGATGTCACAGTGATGACATCGTATTGACATGCCACCATTATTATATGCTGACATCACAAAAACAACACCAACATGATATCTAATGCTATGTCACAGCAATCGTTAAGACAGTATTAAGACATTGTCTTAACATGTCTTAACAATAATACAATATTATGTCTTAATGATATTCAAGTGTGTGTAGTATTTCCAATTTATGATTATAAATAGATTGATCAGAACTTTGAACATGATTTCCTGTAGATAGCAATACACGAGTTAAATTTTCATTAAATCACCAAAAATTGATTTAACAAATTTGTAAATTTTAAATTATAGTTTTAGTTATTATTTTCTTTTACATAATGATGCCGATTTTATTGATTTATTTTGGTGCATACATACACAATCTATATTGATTGTTTTTTCAGAACTTTATAATTTTCAACTTTTTCTTATGATTCTTCTGTTTCTTGAAACTAGTTTACTAATTATAAAAGATTTGGTAGTGGTAATGTTTAACATTTTCATGTTGGATTTTTTTATAGTTTATTTGATCTCTGACAGCCAGATGTCTTTTAATTTGATAGGCAATGAATATATAATGTTTTGCAGAGACTTTTTCTTCAAAAATGTAATAATTATGCACTGAATCAACAGTTCTTTATTATTCTTGAGTTTAAATAATTAACTAAAAATGCATGAGTACTATTATCACTTGTAGTAGTAATCTAATTTATGGCTATTTCCTGTGTCATTCCTCATAGTATTTATTTCTTTGTAGATTTTTCTCTTTCATGAAAATTTTGATTTTTAAAGTATTTCACAAAGTATATAGTTTAAGAAAATTTCTTCATTCTACTATAGAAATACTATCTTTTCTTTTCATATTATTACTTAAAATCATAACTAAATTTATAGAATGGAATTTTGTGTATAAATTAATATCAGATATAAACTAGGCTTTAATAAATTTTTAATTGTAACCAGGGCTGGGGTGTCTGCAGGAAAATGTGCCAACACTGACACCTCTGATAGTAAATACACACAAATGATTTTTAGAACACATTTTTATTCAATATTTATTACTGAAAAAATTATTTATTCACCAAAAAAAGAAAAATAATTATTTAAAATATTTTTTAAATTTAAAAACTAATAAATTATGAGCAATGAGAAAGTTATTACCAACACCACCTAATACTGCCACTACCCCAACCCTGGTTGTAACAATGTGAATTTAAAATTTATCAAATATCTTAATTTCTTAAATGTTGTTGAATAAATACTTTTATCAGAAAAATTAATATTTATATTGATTTCTGTAAATAATCATTATTTTTGTTTAAGTTTTAAATATATTCTTAGGTCAGTTTGCTGAAAATGAAACAAATGAAGTAAATTTCAGAGAGATTCCGTAAGTAAATTTATAAATTTTTAATAAAAGAATATATAAATTTTATATTTTGAAGCTCTTAACTTTCTCTCCTAAATTGTGTTTTAATAACCTTTATTAATACTATTTGAGATTTTTTAAATCATTGAAAACATTGAGTAGTTATTTCAAATACATATTATCATTCTTAGGTGATTGCATATGATTGTTCTAACTTTTGTGAAGATATTTACATCTTTTTAAAATAATCGATCAGCCACAAAAATCTACCATAATAAATGTTTATTTCTAGCAAATGTAATACTTTGATACCTTTTTATATCAGAATTCACTAATCTTCCAAATCTGGTCTTTTAAATTTGGGAACAAAACAAGATACAAATATTGACATTAGCTAATGTTTCCATATATTACTAAATTTGTTTTTTATTTATAACTAACTCGTGCTAATGAAAAAATAAAATGGAGAATGAATAATAAATTTATTATTAGATACTTAGATGACATAAATAGACTTAACAATTACTTTATTCAACTAAATAAAATTAGCAAGTTAATTTAATAAATAAGATATTTAAAATGTTGATGCTGAATATTAAGAAAAAAAAATTCAAAAATTGGAAATTTTATCCAAGAATCATTTCTCATTGAAACATCTTGACACTTATTTCCAAAATGAATTTTTGTTAGAGGGGGACTAAAAATTTATGAAAATTTAATATATAAAATGAAATATTGTCAAAATTATTGACATGAATTCAAATTTCTATTTTATTACAATAATTATTAGTAATGGTTTTTTTTTTTTGAAAAGATGGCAATTAGTAGTTATCAAGGTAGGAGTGTGTTAATTATGGCAGAAAATGAAACTGGGTCAAATTGTGCAGGAAATTTCTGATTATAAACAAAATTAACTATTATAATATTCTGCTGATAATTTAGAACTCTTGTTCTTATAATGCCATTTTTCATAAAATTTCTATATATTTGAACTGCATATTTATTTTGGATAGTTATTTTCAATATTTCTAGTAACACAGTAATATTCCAATTATGAAATCAACATATTTTGCTTTTTCTTTTATACAAGATCACATAAGTTTCTGAATAAAAGTTATAAGCTATATTATTTTATTCTGAATAAATTATAAATGAAATATGCTTTGTTTTTTTCTTATGCTAGAAATAATCTTTATTTCGCAAATAAATAATCCTCTTCATTTGATAGAATCACCAAGTAATATAATAAAACATTGACATAAAGTGGAAAAGCTAAAATGGTAAAATTTAAGGTATAAGTTCCAGATTAGTCTCCCTAATATATTTATAAATTTTAATGTGTGTTTATTAAATGTATAAATGAACTTTCATCACTAAGTTAAATATCCTAACAGTGTCATTTGAAAAAAGTTTCTCCAGTTGATAGGATAGTATTATCTGATTAATAATGGATTATAAAATTGTTTGTTTTCTAAAGTATAATCATTATAGGATACTTTCTGTTTAACTACAATAAGATTAAAAAACAGTACTATTATTTAATTAAAATTTATTTACTTAATTACATATAATCCAACAATCCAATTTCAAAATGCCAAGTAAACACATTAGTTAAAAAATTAAAATAAAGGTTGCTTTTCTGCAAATATAATTAAAAGTGAAATAAATATTCTATGCTTAACATAGTACAGTGCTCCGTAGCTGTAATGTTGTTTATACCTCAAATTCAAATATACAATGGGTCTTTTATTCCCCTTGAGAGAGATCCTAAGAAAAATATATAATACATAACTGACATCATCCTATCTTGATAACTTCTCAGTTCTTTGTTATTAACCTTTACTGCTCCACTGCCTAGATTATCTTTCTAGATACACCCCCCTCCATCTTGCACTCCAACTCCTTGAATTTCAAGACAAAGTTTAAAAACCAATAACTGCCAATAATAAAAATAAAAAATCCAAATATAAACATCCTCAGGGTATTTAAAAGAGCATGGCACTTATTACTTTATGACAGCCAATCATTTTGCGGGAAATTGTGGCCAAGCCCACTTTACTGGTTGAACTCCTACATTCGAAATTGATTATAGTGTGTCAACAAAATATTTGAAGGCCAATTAAAATAAAATAGACAATATTATAGCTATTTATGTATGAGAGTGAATGATTTTCATATCATCATCAGCTGCCTGCATTGGGAATTGTGATCTCATGAATCATTTTGACGATAGGAATATAATGTACTCCATAATTCTCTATTTTCGGCCATCCTCGTGGATTCTGCCAATTTTCCGTTATCCTAGTGACTGTATCAATGTTTCTTGTCAGAATTCTTCTCCTACCTCTAGCTCCAATAACTTTGCCTTGAAGTATTCCAGGCTCTCTCTTCTTATTATATTATGGCCAAAACTTCATTATTCAATGTTTTATCATCATGCTCAACCTGTCTTTAATTTACAATTTGTTGATTATGGACTAATTGGTTTGTCTATCAGTCCAATGATTTCTAAACATTCTTCTCAAACATGTCATTTCAAAAGGTGTCAATTTTGCTTAGATCTGATTTGTTTAATGTCCAGTATTCAGAGGCATACATGAATATTGGGAACATGAGACTCCTCAAAGCATTTCTTTGTATCTATATGTATGTCATGACTTTTCCAGATCTTTGTTATTGTGCTATCACTGATTTTTGCCATTCCTGCTCTTCTTTTGATTTCTTCTGTATTATTGCCTGTGTTCATCAGCAGGGATCCAAGATAAATAAAACTATCCACTGTTTGTATGCTGTTAATCTGATTAATAGTACTCTGATTATTACTAAGTCTGTCAATAATCATTATTTTAGTTTCTCTCTATTGATTTTTAGCCTAACCTCATTACTAGCATCCTCTACTCTGTTAATTAAAATAACTAATTCTTCTTCCGTTGTAGCCAGGAGAGTGGTATCGTCAGCATATTATAGGTTACAGAGCTTTCTGCCACCTATAGAAATGCTGCCATCCCAGTTTTCTGTGGCTTTCCTGATTATTCATTTGCCATATATGTTAAAAAGTATGGGATCAAGATGAATCCCTGTCAAACACCTTTTCCCAGATTGAAAGGTTCTGTGAGATCATTAGTGATTCTGACTTAGCTTTTCTGTTTTCATATAGATTCCTAATTAGAGTGATCAGATGTGGTGTTCCCATTTCGGATAGAATAGTCCACAATTTCGGCCATCTCACACAACCAAAAGCTTTGCTGTAATCAAGAAAATAAATGTAGGTTTTTCTGTTATATTCTCTACATTTTTCTAAGATTTGTCGCATATTCAGAATAAGCTCTCTTGTGCCTCTCCGAAGCATAAAGCCAGCCTGTTCTTGTGGAATTTGAGGCAACAAATTAGCTTTCAGACATTCTAGAATAATTTGTACTATTACTTTGCTAGCATGAGAAATAAATGAAATTGTTCTATAATTTTTGTAGCAATCTTTAGTTGATTTCTTGTGGAAAGGCATAGACTGAACTAATCTAATAGTCAGGTCATTTACAGCTCCTTCAAATCTTATTGCAGATTGTGAGCATTACTTTGGTTCCAGTTTCAGGAAGTAGTGATGTGATCATTTCAATAACAATATTATCTTTTCCTGGTGCTTTGCTTAATTTTACTTTAGAAAGAGCGAAATCTACTTCCTCTAAGATGATATCAGGTTCTAAGTCGAATGTTGGAGTTTCACTGTCATGAGTGTCCACATCATCTTTTTTTTTACAATATTTCTTCCAACATTCTTTAACCTTTAGAGCTCCAACGCCTAGCTATGCTAGACACGCCTGCTCCGTCTAACGCTCTCGTCATCAAAATTAGTGCAAGAATGAGCACGGCGAGGAGAAAGAGACTCCACAATTTCAAGGGCTGGCCGGCAAAGTTATTAATTGTAGAAGAAGCAAACTTGTAATATTTGTAATATGTTGAGAAATAACGAGGTTTAATACGAAAAAATATTACAATCACAAAGTACAATGAAATAATCGTACTTTTATATTTGATATTCAATATTATATCATTTTCGATTGTATAAATAATCTATTCTATACCAGTCATTTTTTTTTTGTTTTAAGATAATTTAGCTGATTTTAGATGAGTTTTAAAAAGACCACCTTCAATCTTGATTGAACAGATAAAAATATCAACCTTCAGTGGAGTCCATGGCTACAAACAGTTTTGAATGATTCTTATAGAGCATGGTGCACTTTTTGCTCCAGATTTATTACCCTTAGTAATATGGACCAACAAGGAATAAAAAGTCACAAATCTAGTAGAAAACATATTCAGTCTTTAAATATATATAAGAAATCAAGTAACATACAAAGTTTTGTTGTAAAAGGTATACAGTCATCTGTTCTATCAATATTATCTGAACCACCATTAAACTCTACAAAAGCTGTTTCAGTAATGATTGTTTTTGTAGAGTTTGATGGTGGTTCAGATAGAACACCTTTTATAGAGTTTAAGAAAAGGGTTTAGAAGCTGAAATTATTTGGGCAATGCAAATTGTATCTTCATATAGTTCCTGTAATGTTTTTAATGATGCATAAAGAATTTTTAAATGCATGTTCCCTGATAGTGAAATAGCAAAGACATTAACAGTAGGATGGACAAAATTGTCCTATTTAGTATCATTTGGAATTGCACCTGTTTTTAAAAGAAATTTGCTTTCAGAATTATCTGGGACTTATTATATGTTTTAATGAAGCTTTAAATGCTATTTCACAAATGGATCTGTATATAAGATTCTGGATGAATGAAAAAAATGAAATTAGTATAAGGTTTTCATGGGCCATACGACTGCTGAAGATCTTAAAAAAATTTTTTTTGAAGCAATATCAGAATTGAACAGAAAAAAAATAGCCTTAAAATCTGTGGATGATCCTAATATAAACCTAAGGTTCTTAAGAGAAGTTAGAAGAAAAGTCTTGTGAAATAATAGATATAGGTCTTGGAGTTTACATGTTGTACATGATACATTCAGGACAGGACACGAAGCAACAGAGTGGAATTTGAATAGCATTTTTAGAGCATCATATCAGTTATTTAAAGACAACCCTGCTTGATGAGCAGATTTTATTGGCATTATTAGCTGTTCAATCATTCCTCTAAAGTTTTGTGAAGTTAGGTGGCTAGAAAATACATTCATTGGTGATACATTTGCAGAAATATATCCGAGTCTAAAAAAAATATATTGCAAACTCTAAATCTCCATACACAGCTACAGTTGAGAAAATTAAGGAAGCTTATAGAGACAGGTTACTTTTAACAAAAATATATTTTTTTCTATTAGTAGCTACTGTGCTTGACCCTTTTTTGAAAACTTTCCAGACAGCAAATCCTGTGGTGCATTTTTTGTATGAAAAGTTTACATAATGTAATCAATGAATCAATGAGCAAATTTATAAAATATGAGATGTTAAATGAAGCAGTAACTTCACATAAATTATTGAAAATTGACATCCTTGATAAAAATAACTACTGTAGCATAGTAAACATTGATATATGAATAGGTGCTGGAAGTTCTCTAGGAAAAAATGGAGTTTCAGAATTTCAAAAGAGAGACTTAGTTATATTGCTGAGATTTTTTCTTAAAAATCTGAGATTTTTTCTAAAAAATTATAGATGAGATTTGATGTCCTTTAAAATTGCCATTTGTGAAATATACATCATGTCTAGATCCAAAATTTGTCTTGTCAAATGCAATTTTATCCAAGCATAAATGGAATATGTATTAGAATTTATGTATGAAAAGCAAAGGATTAATCCATTTCTTTCAGATCGTGCAAAAAAAAAAATTGAGAATTTGATTTTGTAATAGAAATGATTTAGATCATTTCTATTGTCATTTACTTAATGAAATGTTTTGAAATATTTGAAAAATCTTAAAATTGATTTTAATTCTTTCTCATGGAAATGCTTCAATACAAAGTGGCTTCTCCATAAATAATGATATGCTTGTTGAAAAAACCTAAAAGAACATTCATTAATTTCTTTATGTACTCTATATCTAAGAAATAACTTTTTGATGGAATTAGAACACATGGAGGAGTTATAAATGTAGCCATAACAAAAGAATTGAAAAGCTATGTTAAGGCATCACATTCACATTATCAGAAAGATTTAGAACAGGGGTTTCCAAAGTTTTGCCTATGTGGGCCAAATTGTAAATTCCAAAATATTTGACAGCCAAAAAAAAGTGTTATGGAAAAATACGTTCAAATCAATAAAAAGTTAGATACAAAGGAAAGATTTATACTAATTTTATAATATAATCGTTCTTTTTTTTATAACAATAATTACTTTTTATTACAAACTGTTTAAATAACACATTTCAAAAATAATTAAACAAAAATAACTAAACAATTTCAAATAAAAAAAGGAAAAAATAAATTCATCAATCTGAAGTGTTTGACTTGTGCAGTTGTTGTTTTCTTTTAATAAAATTGAGCCTTGATTCTAAGCTGGTTAAATGTATTCTTAACACCTCTTGTAAATGCTCATCAGTTATTTTAATCTTAATTTGGACTTAATACTCATGATTGAGAGAGTTTTTTGCATATATGTATAAGTGGTTCACATAATGAAAACATATTTGGAAGCACTTATACATGTATTTTTTTATGATTCAAAACCATTTTCTTCTAAATAATGTAACACTTCATTAATAGATGCTGTTTCATAGTGTGTGTTAATGTAGGTGGCAGTTACTGTTCAATAATTTCATCATCATCTGTTTTCAAAATTCAGAATTTGATGGAGGCAATAGTGGCTCTTCGTCATCTATTTCTAAATCCTTATCAATAGTAATGTAGCTTTCAAAATACAGCAGGCATCCAATTCTGTTATTGTTTGAAACTACATATCCCTAGTATAAACATTACTTAATGTTAAAAATCCTGATTCACTTAACCGATATTATCCACCTATCCAGACTCCTTAAATATTAAACCCTATGGAATCAAAATGGGACTAAGAATTGGTTGCTTTTATTTAATAACTAAAGAAGTTTTCATTATTCATTAAGAATTTGATTCACTTAACTGGATTATCAGTTTATCTGGAATCCATTTAGAGAGGTTTGGCTGTAGTAATTTCTCATTAATAAATACATTGTACAATAATCCATTTCAGTTTCAATTAAAATATATAATATATATATAATCATGTTCTTCTGATCACACATTACAGTATTCAAATGCCAAATGCATCACACATGCTATGACAACACTTGTTAAATTGTTACTATGAACACAGAAAACTTTAAACCCCCCTTTTTTTTTGAATGCTTGGGAGTTGTGCCATATTATTTTATCATGGATTTGTGGGAGGTTAGTATTACAACAAGTAATTGTGCTCAAGATTCCCATCCCATCAAATCTCTAGATTTACAAGAAAATTTCATTCCTGATTTTTGAGAAATTATTATTATTATATATTACTTTATCATGGATTTGTGGGAGGGTAGTATTACAACAAGTAATTGTGCTCAAGATTCCCATCTTGAGAAATCTCTAGATTTACAAGAAAATTTCATTCCTGATTTTTGAGAAATTATTATTATTATTTCAGGATTCCTGATTCTCAAGAAAAATTCTTATAAATCTTGAGAATTAAAAAAATTTTTGCGAATTTGTATTCTAAAAATTTCATAGTGATAAATTACAAGGTGTGATCAAAAAATACGGGGACTATCATTATACAAACTTTATTTTTAAACAATACTTTATTTAAATAGGATCTCCTTCAAACTATGACCTTCTGCACGTATGCAATGCACAAATCGATTTTTCCAGTCCTTGGAAGGCAGTCACATAAGCTTCCAGCGGAAGTTAGTTGAGTGCCGTCTGCGAATTCACTTTAATTTCTTCTACAGTATCAAAACATCTTCCTTTCAACACTTTCTTTAGGCGTGGGAAGAGAAAGAAGTCAGCCGGTGAAAGATCGGGTTAATAAGGGGGTTGTGGAATGACTGAAAGAGAATTTCGGGCGAGCCACTTCTGAATGAGAAGTGCCGTATGTGGTCGAGCATTATCATGGTGGAGAAACCACGCACCACTTCGCCACATGCACCACTTCGGCATGTGGTGAAGTCTCCGAATGCCCGTTGCACATTGACAGTGTTTCAGTTCCAGTTTTTCCAAGTTTAGTGCAAAATTTTATGCATCGCACCACTTCGCCACATGTACCACTTCGGCATGTGGTGAAGTCTCCGAATGCCTGTTGCACATTGACAGTGTTTCAGTTCCAGTTTTTCCAAGTTTAGTGCAAAATTTTATGCATATCCATTGCTCTTTGAGTGCATCCATATTTAAAAATTGCAAACAGTGCAAATCGAAACAACACACTACCATTAATAAATTTTTAACACCTAAACGAAACAATTCGCAATTAGCCGTATTTATAGCTAAGGCATGCAAGATGAGTCACCGAACAGCTGAAACGTTTGCGATGCATTGCCTGCCCTCTATCGGATAAGTCCCTGTATTTTTTGATCACACCTTGTATTTTGGCCTTCTTTTGGTTATGCGGTGTCTTCAAGTTAATAAATTAAGCAAATAAGAAGTGTATCAGAGGGTATGAGTGAATATCTAGTTTTCAATCATTCTTCAAAATTCCTAACTTCAACCAATGGTCAGGGACTAAGAACTCTTTTAGAAAATTACATAGCCAAAATAGGACAGTCCTAAACTTTTTCTAAGATGTGTATTTTCAAGATGAGTCACCGAACAGCTGAAACGTTTGCGATGCATTGCCTGCCCTCTATCGGATAAGTCCCTGTATTTTTTGATCACACCTTGTATTTTGGCCTTCTTTTGGTTATGCGGTGTCTTCAAGTTAATAAATTAAGCAAATAAGAAGTGTATCAGAGGGTATGAGTGAATATCTAGTTTTCAATCATTCTTCAAAATTCCTAACTTTAACCAATGGTCAGGGACTATAGAACTCTTTTAGAAAATTACATAGCCAAAATAGGACAGTCCTAAACTTTTTCTGAGATGTGTATTTTTTGGTCTAGATATATTCAAATATAGTAATATGTAAAAAATAAGCAGTTATATAGACATATATGAGCTTTTTAGCCTATATAAGATTAGCACAAAAATTCCATTTTTGGAATTTTTGTATCCAAACACAGGACCTGTTTAGCAGATAAAGAGCTTTTTAGCCTATATAAGATTAGGCACAAAAATTCCATTTTTGGAATTTTTGTATCCAAACACAGGACCTGTTTAGCAGATAAATGAATAGACTGTTTGTGAATTGAAAGCTATTTTAATAAAAACTGTCAGTAATTGCAAAACAAATGAGATTGCATTTCAATAATAATGAAAAAATAATCTATTTTTTTCAATATAATTAAAATATTAAATAAAAAACAAGTATAAAACAATCCAATATTATTTGTTTTCATTTTACTTGATTTTTTTCTGCCTCATTTTGTTTTTATCCTTATTAAAAACCGAGATTTTTTTAAACATTTTTTAGAATCTCGAATATCAAGAAATAAATTAATTATTAATTTGAGAATTCTCAAGAAAGCAAAAAGTTTGAGAAAACACAATCACTAATTACAACACACACAAAAATTTGTCAAAATCAGAATGAGGTCATGATTGGCATTATCCTTGTTAGATATCAATTTATTGATAACATAGAACAATAGGACAGAATGTATAGATTAATTGCTTTGATCAAAATTAGATCTGGGGCAATGACATAAAAATGAAACAATGTAACATGAGATGATGTAAATTGGGGGATTCCTGTAGTTAGTTTGATATGGGTCCTAAATTAATCCTAAAATATTATAAATACAGGTAGTCCTCCAGAGGTGCATTTGCATGTTTGTGTATGTGTACTTTTGAGGTCAACCACAATAAAAATTTTTTATAATGTAAAATATTTTTAAATAATTTTAGAAATTTCTTAACATATTGAACCTATTAAAATATGTAGATTTAAGAAAAAATCCATCTTTAGAATTTGGAATGATGCTAATATTTTCTTATGCTCCTTATGGTTTGGCAGAAGGTTTGCATTTGTCAGGTAACTTATTAATTTTAATTAATTAATTTTATGTTTAATTGCAAGAATTAATTTATGTTGTTATAAACTGTATTGAATAATTTTAAATTTAAAATACAGTTGATCCATTCCTGTGTGCTTAACTTTCATTTGCAATAATACAAATATATATACAATTTTTTATTCTCAAATTTTTATGCAAACAAATTCAAATATACAATGAATTAAGATTCACATTTATATGAATTTTGAACTTAATAATGAAACAGTATTATTGAATTTCAGTTCTTAACACCATCATGGGAAATGAATTGAAAAGAATTTACATTTTTCAAAAACGAGAAACTTTCTAATATGAGAAAGAATAGAATATCTGATTTTCATCATATGTATTTGTTCCAATAAGCTGAATATTTGTAAACTTTCAGCCTGTTCCTTACTTCATTCACAATTATTATATAGTTATTTTTCCAATTAAATTAATAACTGTAAATAGTAACACAGAAACAATGTAGATCTCTTGTATAAAAAAAAGGGGGTTTTAAGCATCATTTCACTTCTAACATCTTAAAATGCATAACTTGGAAAATGTATCTCATAAATACCTATTTTTTTAGGAATAGAGATTTATCTTATTATAATTTATTGATCTATATCAGGAATACATAGACCGCAGCCCTCTATTGATTTGTTGGTGGCCTGCCTCACCACATGTTATTTTAACAAATTATACAATCAATGAAATATAATTTGTAGTTTTTAACAATTAATTTTCAAATATTTTTCTGATGCAAAATTATTTTTACAGGTTCAATAATAATGTTTTTAAACAATAAGAAAAAAATAATAATAAAATTTAAGTATTGATTTCATCGCGCTTCTTTATAATATCGGTTCTGATTTATATTTGCATATATCAATCCTACCTATGATCAGTCCAGATGACAAAAATCCGAATACCATTTTATTAATCTAGATTATCGATGTTTGGTTTAATGTACAAGAAAAAATAATACATATTTCTTAATTTTATACAACGAAATATTTCTCTCTTATATTCAAATGTCATATAGGAATTATGCGGAATAAATTTTTAAACAGTGAAAAAATAAATATTGTTTAGTGTGTAGGGATTCTGCCAGAGGTTCAACACAAATTTAACACGTTAGAAATAAAGACCAGGAATTTTTTTAGTTATATTAAATTAAATTTTAATCACAATAAAATTGTAAAACTAACAAAAAAAAATATTTCAAAAATATCGATGATAAAATTATTTTAAAAATTATTACATGCGATTAAATACTGAAAATCATTATCCTTATAATTTTATCCTTTATGATTTTAGAAATATTAATAAAAAACACTGATATAACTATAACTAATGAAAAAAAAACATGACTTATATATTTAAAAAAATTAATTCAGATGAGCTTTTCCTGCTTTTTTTCGTTACAGTATGCAATTTAATTTTTTATACGGTAACAATTTTTCTGTTCCCATTTTATTTTTTTCCCAGTGATATAATAGAAAATACAGAACATTCAAAATTTCCTTCTGTAATTTGTACATAAAAATATGAAAGATCATTCCCAAAATAAAGAAAAAATTCATTCTAATCATGATTTTTGAATGCAGAATTTATAATGGAATCATTGAACTGGAGAGATGTGTAAAACAAACCACACTTGAAAATAATGCTAAAGCTACACGATTAAACTATTCATATTCCTGTTATTCTTAATTGTCAATTAACAAACCAATCTCCGAATGTAATTATTATAATTACAATCACAAAAGCAAATTAAAATTCAGTTAAAACGTTTAATATGTTTTGCATGATCAATTTTCATCGACATAATAAAAACAGAGGAGAAAAAGCAAAAAAAAACATTATAAAAATATTAATTCTACTTTTATATTATGAAAACGTACAAATGCAATTTTCTCATTATTGTTTACTTTTTTAATGAGATGAAATTCTGCAAAACTTTTTATGGATTATAAAATAACACTTCAACAACAACTTAAAGGCCGCGCGCGAAGAACACTGAACGGGACGCGAAGCGAAGAGGAACGAAGCAAAGATGACAAAAAAATTTGCATCCTTCGCTTCGCGTTGCATTGCGTCGCAGCCTGTCTACATTGCAGCCGAGTTATTTCTCATGTTTCATGGAGGTCGTTTGAGCAGTGTGGTTGATTTGTAAAATCTATGGTTATTAGAAAGAAGTGATCGTATATTTTCGGTATTCTTTTAATCTCGTGTCATTTAGACATGGTCTCTTTTGTACTTCTAAAACAAATTCTATATCTGAATCCCAACCACACGGTTGAACTTTCATCATTTTCCGAGTATATAAAACATTCATTTTTATTGGTTGATTGCTTCCTTCGCGTCTATATAAAACATTAGTTTCTATTGATTGATTGTTCCTTCGCGTCTTGCCGCACCGTATTGTTCGCACATGCTGATTAGTCAAAGTTCAATTTTTTCATCTCCTTTCGCGCGGCTACGCGCGTTAACTCGAGCAGCCGCACGGAAAAGCTAGTCCAAGGCACACTGTAAGTGCGTAATCGCGCGAAGTTACTTCTTATGCTTCGCTTCGCATCGCGTTCAGTGTGTCACGGCCTTAAAAGTGAAATTTAATTGATAATGAATAACATAAAACTTAAATCTGACTTATTAGATACATTTCTAGGCCTTCCTGTAGCAGCAGTAAAGGCTGTGCTACAGGAAGGCCTAGAAATGTATCTAATATCTTATGATATACATCTCCTTAACCTTAAGTTAATTAAATCTGACTATTGATCAAGAGTATAAAAATGAAATATAATGTTCTAAATATCATATTTTCGTACAAAAAAATGTTGAAATGTGTATTATAAATTTTGCTGGTCATAGTTCAAGAGTACTGTATGTTAAATTATTTTCTTGTCATGCCAAAGATCATTTAAGTGAAAATACATTTTGATTAAAGTATGTTGGGACTATAGCTGATATTAGTGTTTTGATCAACTTATTTCTAATATATTAATGCTTATAATGTATAAAGAAACATTTAAAAGTTATACTTTATTAATATTATAATAGTTTTAAATTTAAGTAATTATAGTATGAGGCCATATTTTAATGGATTTAGCTTAATATTATAAGAATGTGGGTTAATTAGGATTGATTTTTGAAGGAAAACAAAATTTTATAAAATCTCTTAGGCTGTTTCCCACTGCAAACGACACGATACTATACGATGCGATACTACGAGCGACAAAAACAAACCAGTACACATAATCTCGACGCGTCCCACGTGTGTATCGTAGCGATGCGTAGCATCGCCTACTGTCGTCTAAAACCTATATTATGAAAGATAAAAATTATGAACCTATATTATGAAAATATTATGAACCTATATTATGAAAGATAAAAATTACCATAATCAGCATTTCGTTTATAAATAGTGGAATGATGTGGAGCTGTCGTCTAAAACCTATATTATGGAATATGAAAGATAAAAATTACCATAATCAGCATTTCGTTTATAAATAGTGGAATGATGTGGGATGATATTTCATTATAGACACTATGGAAGCTCTTATCGTGGGACAAACTTTCGCTCGTAGCATAGCATAGTGAAGCATCGCTTTTGTAGTATCACATCGTGAAGCATCGCATCGCTTGTACGATGACACGGCTTTAGTCGTTAGCTAAAAATCGATTCTTCATATAATGTTTAATGAATAAAAACTCAAGGTAACAATCAAATCTGCTGGCGGACACGGCTTTAGTCGATTCTTCATATAATGTTTAATGAATAAAAACTCAAGGTAACAATCAAATCTGCTGGCGAAAGTCGCGACGCGTCGCGAACTACATACATAACTGTCTGAGTTAGGCTCTGCAGCGTTTCAGTTTGCAACGCGACCCGCCTAACTCTCAGCAATTATTCATTTCTTGTCTGAAGTTAATTATGAAAAAATGAGACATATTTTCAATTAAAATATTATTTAAGCAGTTCGGCTGCGGCGTTGGATATAATTCGCCACACAACCTCGCTCTCCGGGGTAGGGCAATTGGATTGTATATTTACATAATGTATATATAACTTAATCTTTATGAAATATTAATATCTAAGAACTTCTAAAATTATATTCTACTGATACTCGATACATCAATATATCAAAAACATAAAAAATTACTTTGTATATATGGAAAATATCTAATGACATTGATGAAAAGGAACATTTATTCACAGAACATTTAATCTACTGAAGTAAATGTTCCTTATCATTGGTTAATGACTTAGTCATTAAGTCATTCATCTGTATAATATCATTTTATTGGAAATGTGTAATGCTAAACAAATAACAGGCGTTTTAAATTATTTCGAAATGATCACAGAATTATAACCGATCAAGCGAAATAAATCAGAATAATTATAATTTCAAGATCAATTTAGGTAACGGCTTCTAAGCGTAAAATTCTACTTTGACTGCCTCGTCTTCTCGCAGCATTGCGCGCACATCTACGAGGGGTGATCAAAAAGTAAGGTTACAAAGCCTGCAGTGAAAGAAAAATCATAAAATGTTGGGTTAAATGGTAGATTACCTGCTGGTGGCAGAGTTTCGCGTCCGTATGCGACGCGAAATACTACCACCAGCAGGTAATCTGTGTGACGTGGTGTCACCTATATAGCATGAATAGATACATGCGACCCCGGGACGTGATGTAGTGATCGACTAATACAATCTTTGGATTAAAGATTGGTATTAGTCGATCACTACATCACGACAACGTGCGACCTCATACAGCCCAGAAGACACCACGCTGTTGAAGCAGTTTCGCTGGGACATCATCGAACACCCTCCATTCAGCCCGGACTCCTCGCTCCAAGCGATTTTCACCTCTTTCCTCAGTTGAAGGAGAACCTAGGAGACCGACGATTCGCTTCAGACGAGGAGGTGAAATACTTCGCGAAAACGTGGCTGAACACGCAAGGAGAGGATTTTTACCAGGAGGGAATATTCAAACTCATCCCACGAAGCGACAAGTGCCTAAACCGATATGGAGACTATGTCGAAAAATAACCTAATGTATGTACTATCAGTTGGCTGTATTGGTTGTATGAAATAAAATGTACACGTTTCACTGCAGGCTTTGTAACCTTACTTTTTGATCACCCCTCTTACTTTATCGAGCACGAAAAAAGCGACAGGCATTAAGGCGTGCTATAACGCGACTTATTATTTATAGACAAGTCGGACTACTATCAGACGTATTCAAAGTAGAATCCTACTCTTTTAAGGATACATTCATTTAAAAAATCTAATTATTGTCTTGTGTTGATACTAATTTCCAAATATGCCAATCATCTAACTTTCGCATTAGCTATATAATTATTAATTATAAAAAACCGATTATATAAACACAGTTTTTATAAAATTATTAAATTTTTATAAATTTTGTATGAATTAAATATCGATACGCGATATTAATATTATGATAATTTGAATGCGAAGCCTGCTATACTTTATCGAGCACGAAAAAAGCGACAGGCATTAAGGCGTGCTATAACGCGACTTATTATTTATAGACAAGTCGGACTACTATCAGACGTATTCAAAGTAGAATCCTACTCTTTTAAGGATACATTCATTTAAAAAATCTAATTATTGTCTTGTGTTGATACTAATTTCCAAATATGCCAATCATCTAACTTTCGCATTAGCTATATAATTATTAATTATAAAAACCGATTATCTAAACACAGTTTTTATAAAATTATTAAATTTTTATAAATTTTGTATGGATTAAATATCGATACGCGATATTAATATTATGATAATTTGAATGCGAAGCCTGCTATATAGACCCATTTATCTTCTTCTGTTTCACAGTTCTGAGGCCAACTACTCGCTTCTTGTTTGATTTTAAGGAAGGTTTAAACGTATTTTTCAAATAAAGAGTTGGTACCTTCAGACTTCGTAAGTTCAGACTTCGTAAATTTCCATGATTTTGTATCCCAAGACATATGCTTTATTTAGTTCGGGCGTGCACCAAGTTCCAAGGAAAGCCCTTTCTTCTTCCGAGTGGCAGCAGTCGGGATTTAATCCTCCACATAGACCCGTTTATCTTCTTCTGTTTCACAGTTCTGACGCCAACCACTCACTTCTTGTTTGATTTTAAGGAACGTTTCAACGTATTTTTCAAATAAAGAGTTGGTACCTTCCTTAAAGTTCCAGACTTCGTAAATTTCCATGATTTTGTACCCCAAGTCGAGTGCTTTATTTAGTTTGGGCGTGCACCAAGTTCTGACGAAGGCTCTTTCTTCTTCCGAGTGGCAGCAGTCGGGATTTTTCTTGGACGCGCAAGTCCTGCAGAGCGAGAAAAGCAGTTTGTCGTTTATACGGGCCGGTAAAAGAGGTATGTAGAGGTCACGTGGGGGTAGAATCTTGCACTTGAGGATACCGCAGTAAGAGGGGATGTCGGCAAAGTTGGATTTAATTATTTCGGGATGGCCTAATGGGTAGTAACATGTCTTATTAACGAACGTGGGCCGGTAAAAGACGTATGTAGAGGTCACGTGGGGTAGAATCTTGCACTTAACGATACCGCAGTAGAGGGGATGTCGGCGAAGTTGGATTTAATTATTTCTGGATTGCCTAATGGGTAGTAACATGTCTTATTAACGAATGGATAGAGGCTCGTGATGTCGATGTAATTGATCTGGTCTGAGTCGAAAAATGTTTTGAACACTTCGACCCTTCCTCCAAATAAGACATCACGAGCGTTGATCGGTTCGATAATGTTCTCGGAACCATGGTCTTCGAACTGGCAACCTCTTCCTCTAAATAAGGCATCACGAGCGTTGATCGGTTCGATAATGTTCTTGGAACCATGGTCTTCGAACTGGCAACCCCACATTTCGGTGACTTTGTACCCCAAGTTCTCGAAATACAGTTTTCTGCTTACAGTACGCAGATAGTTTTCTTCATGGGTTAATCCTGATTTGAAACGTTTAGCGTCCGGCTGTTTAAAACATTCCGGATATCCATGGTGGAAGTACCCATTAAAACAGAAGATCTCATTATTATAAAAGCCATCCACGAAATACGGCCTAATCTTCTTCTCTCCGCCATTGTGTGCATGCTGAATAATTATCCCTCTTTGATTTTCCACTTGCTTTAGCCATTCTGCCATTGTGTGCATGCTCAATAATTATCCCTCTTTGATTTTCCACTCGCTTTAGCCATTTTAAAGAGATATGGGAGTATTTGTCGATCCTTGTCTCGAAGATCCCTATCGACTTCTCAGGCATAAAGTTTCTGCGGTATACCTCTAAGCAAGCTTGGGAAAGGGTTACACATGTCAGGGGTCGACTCCGGACACGTCAAAGAAAATTTTTCTATAACGTAGTACTGCATTTACCAATATTTCTACGTTCAAAGAAAATTTTTCTATAACATAGTACTGCATTTACCAATATTTCTACGTCGTTCCTGCAGTACTTTCTTAATTCGGTTTTCATATCGAAAACGACGTCTTTCTGTTCGTTGTGCCATTGGAGGAATTTGTCACATGCAACAGGGGTCATTCTGTCTACGTTGTAGAACTTGGGATCGGGAAATTGGTCTGATGTAATTCTGGTTAGCCTCTGTATTGAAAAGATGGGGGAAGTAGCCCTTTGTTGTTTCTGAAAAACCGAACGACTTGCGAAGATCAGAAAGTTTCATCGGCATGAAGGAAAACGAGTCCAACAGTCTGATGCCTTTGTATTCGGCCGCGCCATTGGAGGAATTTGTCACGTGCAACAGGGATCATTCCGTCTATGTTGTAGAACTTGGGATCGGGAATCGGTTCGACGTAATTTTGGTTGGCCTCAGTGTTGAAAAGATGTGGGAAGTAGCCCTTTGTTGTTTCTGAAAAACCAAATGACTTGGGAAGATCGGAAAGTTTCATTGGCATGAAGGAAAACGAGTCTAACACTCTGATGCCTTTGTATTCGGCCGACAAAAACTTTGTACCCATGGCGATGATGTTTGGAGTTTTGTTATTTTCTAATAAATACCTGACGACGAATTGTGTGTCATATCCCTTCCCGTAATGCGACAAGCAAACCCCATTCTTATTTCTCTCTGTGAAACGGTATTCACAAAAGTCTTTCTCGTTTTTAAATTCTCTCTCTTCGCAGTTGAGACAAGCAAGCAATAATTGTTCCCGTACTGCGACAGGCAAACCCCGTTCTTGTTTCTCTCTGTGAAAAATTATTCACAAAAGTCTTTTTCATTCTTGAACTCCTTCTCTTCACAGTTGAGACAAGGAATGGTGCTGAAGTTTTTAACACAGTCCTTATACATTCTTCTCGAAATTATGAGGTTTATCTGGTGTATATCTAAATCTTGAGTGCTTTCACAGTCGAAGAGAATTATTGGCCCACTTAATTTTGTCTCGCTCTGCACTCTCGTAATGAAACATTTGTGGCCTTCGTCAACTTTTTTGGCACAGTTTTCGCACTTGTAAAAACTGAAACTGTGCGAGTTTAGATTGGCTCTCTCCATTATTTTGTAGCAATCGGGACAGGTGGCGTATTTATCACAGTTCTTGTTATTCTTATGTTTATTGTAGCACTCGGTAGACGGGAACACCCTGCTGCACTCCTGACAGTACTTCCAGTCTTGTTTATCGCAAGGAGATGAAGAAGTACAGTATCTGCAGTTACGGGTACATTTGTGGTTCTTGTAATTATAGCCTTTCAAACAGTTTTTGCAGAAATAATTGGTTGATAGAATCCTGGTCATCGTTTTGATTAAATAATAATGGTTTTCAATCAGAAGCAGGAATATTTGTTTCTCTCTTCCTGGGCCCTTGAAAATGATCGCATCGTTTTCATATACAACGATCTGGTACTCCGACTGTGAAGCTTGAAATTTTGGAAATTCTTCTACCCCCACACTGCCAAGAGGTATGTCTGCTTTTAGATAGAGGTTTTTGCTTCGGATGTAAGTCTTGCTTTTGAATTAAGCAAATTTTTAAAGTCCTTCTGATCGGTAGTATGCATTCAGATGCCCAAAGCCAAGCATCTACCGAAACATAGTTCGTCTTCGCCTGAGACTGTAACGATACACCTCTTCCTACGAAGAAATTCGTGCATAGAACTGTGAGTCATCTTACGTGGTGCCATTCCTCCTTTCGGCAGTCGTACACGAATCACTTTCACCTCAATGTTTTTGAGGGAAACCTTTGCGTTTGATTGCACGACTTTCTCTAAAATATCCAGCAGTCGCTGGGTTGTCAGCTGATCGGCCTGTGTGAACGGATGGTAAATAACTCGGTCCAACCCGTCCAGAGACAGCTGTATTCCGATCATATCGTCCGGTTCAAAGTCTCTCAGAACAAAGTTTATTAGTTCGTCGAATACACCGTAGAAATCCCCGATAGAGAGGTCGGTGTCGTCTACCTCGAAGATATACTCGGTGTCCGTAGTATTAAATCTTCGGACCTCTCTATCTCTCTGCGCGATGATGTTTAAGCGGTTCATTCTGAAAATGATAAAGCGTTATACAGATTGTCAACAAAATTAAATTTATTTATTTATCTATATTTACATGACACTTTGACCGGGTTGGTTACTTGTTGACGTTGTAGCTTCTTGGAAGGACTCTGATTGGTTAGTTGTTGTAGCTTCTTGGAAGGACCCTGATTGGTTAGTTGTTGATGATGTAGCTTCTTGGGAAGAACTATTAAAAAAATACATATTTTTAAAAAGAAAATATAAAATAAAATAAAATAAAATTTCGTATACTTATCAAATTACCTTTTCTAATAATATATATAATATATTAATATTTATATATTTCAAATTTAACCTTTTTATACTAATGTTTATATTGGAAGTGCTTTGTACAACAAATTTCATTAAAATCAAACTAGCGCATCATAGTATATGACAGCTATGAAGCGAGAATTATTTCCTATTATCTCATAACATATTGTTCTCATTTTCATTTTAGTTGAGAGCATTTGGGATGCAAAAAATCACTTTGAGGGCCACATGCAGCCTATGCCATGACACCCATGGATGAAATAATTAAAGATAATGCAGAAAATATGAAAAGCACAAATAGAAATGAATATTCTCTTATAAAAGAATACATATAATTTGAGTGAAATGACTAGAAAAATAAACAATGAACTAATAAGAATAAAGTATGGATATTTCTACTATTTCAATAAACTTAAATATAAAAATAAAGCTTCATATTAAGGCATAATTAAATTAATTAAATTGAACATTATAATTTATGAAAATAACAACCAATATTGTAATACATGATAAAGTAATGCTAACAATTAACTACAAAATAAAAAACCAATAAAAATAATAAGATAATTGACATTAAATACCAATAATAAAATTAAAATCTGAAATATTAAAAACTATTAATAATTAAACAATTGACAAACTAGTTTATTATTTAATCAGTTTTTAATATATATATAAGAATGACAGATGTGTATTTAAAATTTATTAATTTTTTATTAGAGTACTTTTGAGTGTTTACCCATTTTAAGTAACATATAGAAGAAAATGAAAATAAAAAAATTCCATTCAGGAAAAAAAAAAAACATTTTCTCAGAACTTCAACTACATTACATATACAGGGTGTAAATTATCTTCTTCAAAAAACTACACTAAGATGTAGACGAAATTCAGTGATTAAAGTGATATAAGACACTTGGGGTCGCAAATCGGAAGCCTGGTGGGGCGAAGAAGAAGAGCTGCAATGTCATTGCAGAAAAACTCCACCGTTGATTAATTTAGTTTAACCAGTTCGACAAGGTACACTGTTCTTATGGATCAGTTTGACAACAACGAGTTAGCCGACATGTACATGTGTTTTGGCAAAGTTCGTGGTAATGCACTGGCAGCAAGACGACTGTACCAAGAGCGCTACCCTCAGCGAGTACTACGAGACTTTTCGCATTGTAGACCATAACTTGCGTGAAATGGGAACTTTTCAGGTATGGCAACACTCCAACTGAAACCCATGTAAATCATTTTCCAAAGTACCGATACATTGGTAATGTTATTGTAACTTAACAGCAGTTCAGACGAGAAGCTGTTGGCCCTATGCCTCGTTTGAATGCTGTGGTAGAAGACGCTGCATTACACATTGTCAATCAAGCAAAGTATGAGCCAAGTGTGAGCGAACACAGTCAATGAAGCAAAGCACGAGACAAGTGTGAGCGAACACAGTCGCCCACACTTGGCTTGTGCTACGCAGCACCAAGCCATTCAGCTTAGTTTGAGGTTCAATTTACAGCGTTACTTGCGATTTTCGACCCCAAGTGTCTTATATCACTTTAATCGCCTGAATTTCGTCTACCTCATAGTGTAGTTTTTTTGAAGGAGATAATTTACACCCTGTAT
>AYEL01087698.1:0-31539 GCA_000484575.1 Olivierus martensii
GGGGATCTATTTACTGAAACAGAAGGGTTTATAATAGCTATACAAGACCAGGTAATAAACACGAAAAACTACAGAAAATACATATTAAAGGACAGCACATTAACAAACAACACTTGTAGGAAATGCCACATAGCATCCGAAACGATTCAATACATTACATCTGGTTGCAAGCTGCTTGCACAAACAGATTACCCGCACAGACACAACCAAGTAGCAAACATAATACACCAAAGCTTGCAATTAAACAGAAATTAATAAATACACTTACACCATACTACAAATACATACCAGACACACGACACAAGATGTATTACGACAGAACAATCCTAACAGACAAAACCATACACTATGTACTATGACAGAACAATCCTAACAGACAAAACCGTACACCATAAAAACAATCCTAACAGACAAAACCATACACCACAACAGACCAGACATCACTATCATAGACAAGCTAAACAATGTTAGCTACATTATAGACATCTCAATACCAGACACACACAACATCCAGGATGCACATTATAGACATCTCTATACCCAACACACACAACATCCAGGATGCATGTATTATAGACATCTCAATACCAGACACACACAACATCCAGGATGCATTCACCCAAAAAATTAGCTATATCAACACACACAACATCCAGGATGCATTCACCCAAAAAATTAGCAAATATACACAAACAACATCCAGGATGCATTCACCCAAAAAATTAGCAAATACATGACACACACAATATCCAGGATGAGATCGGAAGAGCGGGATACATTCACCCAAAAAATTAGCAAATACACAGAACTCTCGCAAGAAATTAAGTTGCATTCACCCAGAAAATTAGCAAATACACAGAACTCTCACAAGAAATATTCACCCAAAAAATTAGCAAATACACAGAACTTTCACAAGAAATTAAGAGTCTCTGACATTATAGACATCTCTATACCCAACACACACAACATCCAGGATGCATGTATTATAGACATCTCAATACCAGACACACACAACATCCAGGATGCATTCACCCAAAAAATTAGCTATATCAACACACACAACATCCAGGATGCATTCACCCAAAAAATTAGCAAATAACAGAACAAAGTTACCTACATTATAGACATCTCAATACCAGACACACACAGATCCAGGGGCAACATCCAGGATGCATTCATCCAAAAAATTAGCAAATACACAGAACTCTCTCCTCAAGAGGATGCATTCACCCAAAAAATTAGCAAATACATAGAACTCTCACAAGAATTAAGTATCTCTGGGGAATGCAAAACGTAGTCACAGTACCCATCATTCTCTCCTCCACAGGATGCGAATGCAAAAAGTTTTAACATTACCAATCATTCTATCCTCAACAGGAGTAGGTAGTTATAGTACCCATCATTCTCTCCTCTACAGGATAATCCCTGATACACTACACAAAAGCCTCAAAACACTAGATCTACATCATTAGTTATAGTACCCATCATTCTCTCCTCCACAGGAGTAATCCCTCATCAAATGCACAGAACTCTCACAAGAAATTAAGCGTCTCTGGGGAATGCAAAAGGTATCACAGTACCCATCATTCTCTCCTCCACAAGTATAATTCCTGTGGAGGAGAGAATGAACAAAAGCCTCAAAACATTAGATCTACATCCCAAGATATATGTAACACTACAAAAAGCATCACTACGTGCAACATAGTAAGAAAGTTTCTCAGCACTGACACAGACAGTTAACACATGACATACATAACACTACAAAAAGCATCACTACTCAATACATGCAACATAAGAAAGTTTCTCAGCACTGATGCAGCAAGTTAGTTAACAAACATTTAAGTTTCACAAGTAGTCATGTCGCACTCATGTCTGACATGGCGCTTTGCCCCGGAGTTACTCCAGGCACACATTATTGTACCACGGATAATAATAATAAATATCTGAACATGAAAAATATACAACAAAATAACATTCATTAGGATGAAAATATAATTCTAACAATGTATATTGTAAGATGTTAATCAATGGTTATCTTTTTTTAGATACTTAATGAGATATTTTGAAGCAGCAAATTATCCACACCATTTTTTTTTCTGTTAATGATATTCTATTTGTAAAAATTCTTTTTAAAAATTTGATAGTTTTAATAATTAAGTTTATTTATTATTAGAAACTGGAAATCAAATGCAAGAAAATAGAATGTAGAAATTAAATAGATAACTTTCATAATTATAGAAAGTTTTACAAATTTAGTAAATATTTTTATTTTTAAAATTACGACACACATCAGATTTAATGCAAATATAATTCTCAACATTTGTATTTAAGAAAGCATATGCACTACTAAACAAATTGTAATTTAATATTTGGTCAAAAGTCTTTGCTATCACAAATATAGTTCAGCATTTTTTAATCAAAACTTTTAATAAATGCAATGTTTTATTAGAAATTCTTTTTTGATTATCAAATGGTAAATTTGATAATCAAAAAAGCAAAACAGAGAGTATGCTAATAATAATGTATATCCACTAGTACAATATAGCTATATAGTACAGGTACTGTCTTATCAAATTTAAATATGTAAATGTCCAAAGAGCATTCAAATACATAAATAGCATATTAATTAGCTATATAATATTAATTAACTATTTTTTACCATAAAAGTGTGGAAAATATATTTACATACTAAAATAGACACTCTATTCTATAAATGATGATCTGTTTTTGAGTTGACAGTGAATAATGGCTATACATTCTAATCTATAACAAAAAAGAACACATGAAGTTTATCATCAATCAAGTAGCTGCTTCTAAATTGTAGGAAATATCCTAAATTCTTACTACTGTATTTGGTAATTTTTGGGTAGGTATTATATACATATATACATATTTATCAGTCTACTTTCCAAAGAAAATGAAGACTTATAAGATTTTGCCCATGTCTGTCTGTGTCCCCACTAATAACTTTTAAACTAATTAGCAGATTTTCATGAAATTCAGTAGTGATGTTCTGCTATTACAGGATTCTATGATGCAACATACTTTAATCCTATAGTATTGAATAATCCTTAAGAATAGAAATTTCATTTTTATTACAATTTTTATTTATATTAGTGGCAACAGAGGCACAAGTGTTATCAGTGTAAGAGTAATATATGTCTTATCTGATTTCTTCACATAGTGCTCCTATCTCAATATTTCTCATAATGACATCATCATTATGGCAATCATTGTGATATCTATTGACATTTAAATTAATGTTAAAACTGGACATGCAACTAATGGATTCCAAATGCTAAATAAATGACATCTTTAGAAAGTAGGCAATTTTAGTTCTTTCTAGAAATGTGAAATTTACTTTTTAATTGGTCTGGAATGTTATTACAACATATTATAGGCCTATTAATTTGATAGGAAATTAAATTTAATAGGAAATATATATATAATGTATTATGTGGTAATTACATTCCAGATAATTAAAAAATTTGAATTTAAATTCAAATGTATAGACATATGAATAAGAAATATTTATTTCATTATACATTAAACTGTAATATAGTATAATTTATTGTAATTGCTAAATAATAATTTGAAAACATATTATGAAATCATTAACAAAACATAAAGATAAAAATTTTATTATTATTGTTTCTACTACAACTGCTTCTCCTTAGCACTTGAAGATGCTGCAACTGTAGTTGAAGGTCCTGCTGCTTTTGTGACTAATTGTTGAAATTGAAATTTTCTGCCTTTTTTTATTAATGAACTTTATGACACAAAAATTCATAGTGTCAAGCATATAAAGTGCACAATCGTAAGACAAACTATCATTTATAAATCATGTTTATCTTAGCAAAAACAATCAGACAAGTGATTACAACTCTGTAGCATGATATATTTTATATACAGTATGAACTTAAATACAAAAGGAAAAACAGATAATTTCACAGAAATAGACATATATGTTCTGTTTAAATAATATAAGTGCAAATATCTTTGATGTACAGTTGATTCTCGTTATTTGCGGATTCTGTATTTGAGACAATTTATTTGTAACCACAAAATCGATTTTGTGGTTACAAATAAATGTGTTTTAAAGGACTCCTGATGATTGGTGAAAATACTGTTGCCAATGTAAACTCTCTCTAATAAAGGAAATTATTTGTTATCAAATATAGTTTCTGTGTTGTTCTGTCAGAAAAGTCTCTACCCATTGTTGCTCACTCCACAGACCACACGTAGGCCAAAAGTCTATTCATATTATCCATAAGTCCCACAAAAGAATGTGATCCTATGATTGAACGCAACCTCAAATTTACTTCCTGCACATTTGCTCTTTACACTGAGATTTTAGATCTGAAGCAAAAAGCAACGCAGACAAAGCCAAGGACATTTTATGGACAAAGCTGATGCAGTTTTTAAACACAGTTCAGAAAGACAATGTGTCTGCTACCACATCAAACAACTACCCATCAAAAATAAGATTTTATTTACTACATAACTAGTGTTTTAAAAAATTTAAGTTTACCGTAATTATAATACTGTATTTAGTACTATACATTGCATATACTGTAATTATTTGTAAGCAGTGTAATACATATTAAGTAAGGTGTCTTTAAACAAAAACAAAAAAAAAAAAAAAAAAAAGTAACTAGCGGGAATAGAACTCGGGCCGACCGCATAAAAAAAAAAAAAAAAAACACACATAAAGCAAGGATGAAAATGTTGGGAAGAAAGATTTGCAAAACCTAACTCTATATTTCCCATAGGCACTATGGTTCAGTATTCACTAATTCACTATTCGCAAAGAATTTACAGAACGTAACTATCGCGAATAATGAAAATCAACTGTATATCAAGCTTACTGTCATTAATTAATCAATATACAGTGGTACCTCGGTTAATGACGGCCTCGGATAATGACGTATTTGGTTAACGACGAGTTGTTGTAAGAAAAAATGTCTTGGTTAATGACTCCTGATTATGTGAACTTCCGACAAATAAAGCTCTGTAAAACAGTTCGTGTGATTTGTTAGTTCAGTTGTTAATCGTTATTTTTTTAATCACAATCAATTCTAATCCGACAATATCATTATTAAAATTAATAAAATTATAACCATATAAAAATATATTTAAGTAAATGATAATTAACATATAGTAATGAAAACAAATTATTTAATTAATTAAAAATAGACATGCAACAGTTCACTAGTTTTTAGTTTCTTAAAGATGATTTCTAGACGATTATTATTTTAAATTCTTCCAACAAAGTCTAATGCAATTGTTTATTTGTGTTATATATTACTTGACTGAAAGTCAAGTAATATATAACACAAATAAACAATTGAAATTGCAAGTGGTGTGACATCGCAATTTCGGATTCCATTAGAAGAAAAAAATCGTCTGTCTGAGATTCTACAGTTCATATAGACAACAAATCGGCGAATGCGCGTCCCTGTTCGTTCGCCATTAAAAGGAAAAATCAAATCTTATCTGTATAATAATCATTTGAATCTATAAACTGCTAATCAGTGTTTATGGGTTTGTTTGTCAAAAAACTCCGAAGTGAAGCCAAATTGTCTTTCTGGTGAAGATTAATAATTAAAAACTGTTTTTACGAACAATTCATTTTATTCAATTGTCCTTCTGGTGAAGATTGATTATTAAAAACTGTTTTCCTGAACAATTCATTTCATTAATGTTAATTTCTTTTGTAGCAAATATGAAAAAATAAATATTTTTCCATATTTTTAGGACATTTTAAATGAGTCTTATCTGCATTTTTAATATTTACTATGGTTGTGGGAAGGAGCCGGAACAGGACATTTTAAATGAGTTTTATCTCCATTTTTAATATTTACTATGGTTGTGGGAAGGAGCCGGAACGAATTAAAATTTTCAATTAAAAATGAGTTTTATCTGCATTTTTAATATTTACAATGGTTGTGGGGAGGAGCCAGAACAAATTAATCAATTTTCAATTAAATTATGGTTGTGGGAAGGAGCCTGGAACGAATTAATCAATTTTCAATTAAATCCTATGGGGAATCGTGCTTTGGATGATGATAATCCTGGAACGGATTACCATCATTAACCAAGGTACCACTGTATATATATATACAAAGATATATTGCTATGATGTATATCGAATTCTCTGTATTAGTTTAAAAAGAGTACTTATTCAGTAAGTTTTTTAACCTAAAATTTTTTTTAAATAAGAAAAGATTTCTCTAAGAAAAACTTTTTTATGACACTATGTTAACATGCATCATTAATTACATTCTTATTTTTAGTTCCACCATAAACTTCTTTGCAAACTTTAAGTAACATAATACACATTCATATTCCAAATTTGCCTAGAATCAGCTGGGTGGTGTGACTGGTAAAATGTTTTCATGCCAAAAAGTCTTTTTATCCCTTTCAATTTGACTTAGATCTTAAGCAATATAAAAGACAGCTATCTTTCAAATCTGAATGAAATCAATTAAATAGTGCTATTTGTAGAGATGTTGACAGAGAATAGAATCACTTTCCCTAATCTTGTACATTTTGGCTCTATTATATCAAATTTTCAGGCATCTTAATTAATCTAAAAAATAAATATATTATCAAATTTTGTCAAAAATAGTTGACTAATGCATCTGTAGTAGTATTTACAGAGAAAAGATCTTTATTCCTTTATTTTCAAATGATTGTAATGAAATTTTTATGATGACTTTAATTAACAAAATTTGGAATATATGTATATCTTAGATTAAAACTGTATAATAATGTGAATTATAGAAGTATCTTTAAGGGAGACAATGAAAAAGAAAAATAATTCTTTTTGGAAATTTTTTTTTCTTAAATTGTTCTAATTTGTTTATTAATTGGATTTGAATTTTTAAATTTAGCATTCAATGATTATTTTCCTTGAATATAAATGTCAAATTAATAATATTTAAACACAGAAGAAAATTTAAAATATGATATTTAAATTTTAGCTATGAAAGTTACTTCATATCTCATAATGAAGTTTTTTAAAATTTAAATGAATTTTATATAAACTGTATCTTAGATGTATATATAAAAAATTAATTAAATTTTAATTATTAAATCTTAAATAGTTAAATGTCAGTTGGATGTTGAAAATATGATGATAAATATAGTTAACTATACATCTATCAAAACTAAAAAAACTTAAGGTTTCATAAAAAAAATTTACTTAAGTAATGTAAAATATATCTATAAGTACTCACTCAGAGCTCCCAAACCTCCAAAACTGCTCCCTGCAGCTCCAAATCCATGATAACCAGGTCGTGCAAATGGTGATACACCTGTTAAAATAATTTAGTTAAAAATATATACTTTACAATTATACTGATATTGAGATAACTTTTATTCTATAATCATAAACTTAATTTTGTTAAAACATAAATAAAGCAAAATTTAATATATAATTATTCCATTTTGTTTTTTCATATATTACCATCTGCATAAACTTGAAAGAATCAAAGTATGTTTTATTACAAGTATTTCCACTTCTAATCAGAAGAAACAAATATTAATCACAAAATTATATTATATATATATATAAATAATTTTGTACTTTTTTCTTGCCATAGTGCTGTTAATTATAATTTTTAAGCTATTTTGGCAGTGTAATAGTAAAGTTCTAATTAAAATAAATATGATATTTATATGACAGTTTATATAGTCATATAAATACCATATTTATATTTACACCTTGCATTGGAGGAGATGCATTTTTCAAAAATGCGACACAGACTGAAATGATGCAAATTGAATTAATAATCTCCATAAGAATTAATTGAAATATGGAAGATAGGGAACTGGCATTACTATTTTCAACAAACAAAAAATTGCAAAAGACATCTGCAATATCTGCAGAACATCTACTTCATATTTGGAGCAGAAACTGAACAATGCAGTGTACTGCTACTAAAGGAAGTTTTTCCCATGGTATAAAGAATAAAAGTTTTAACAATGCACATATCTTTTCTACTAGCTGCCATATTGATGATATAAAGCTGAGTGAAGTAACTTAACACTATAGATTCAATAAATTAAGTAAAAACAGTATTTAGATAAAAATATTTTAATTTTAATATAACTGCTTATTTGTAAAATTTTTATTATTCCATATTGCATTGTATTTGGTTGAACTAATGGCAATAAGAAAACATCAGGAATACAAATTTATCAATTTCCTAAGCTAGTAAATATAAAAATCAATGAATTTTGTTTGTATTTACAATTATTGTTGCACCAGAAATACATATACACAAATGTAATAGGAGCAGTAATTGAACCATATGATGAGAGTTACCAAAAGAAAAATAATTCCAAGAACAATGCAAATACATAATTTTATGACTCAAAGTGAAATGTTATCTTAATTATTTTATGATATAAATTTGAAAAAAAAAACAAACCAAAACAACTCAAAATGGGTTTTGTGTACCATATTGGAAAACTAATTTAAAATTTTATATATAAAAAAATAACTTTCTATAACTGGAAATCTCTTCATTTGTTTTTTAGTTTTTCATATATAACAGATATATCTTATAAAATATATTTTATTATAAATAGTATTTTTATGTTATAAGTAATACTATTCTAATTAAATCTCATTTACATTTAAAATCAATAGTGCATAAAGTTTTTAGTCAGTGGAACAAATAAACAGAATAAAATAAACAAGTTTTTACAGACCAAATATTGGAAAAGAAGAAAATTTTTTCTTTAATTTGCTAACCAATTTTCTTTTTACAAAAAAAAAAAATCATCATACAGTATATTTTTATAAAAATCTTAAATTCATACCATCTATGGATCTATAGTTTATATCCAAGCAGTACTTAAAGAATGATTTTTGGATTATATATACAAGCTGTTTAGCATCTATCATTAATCAAACTTTCAACTAGATTCCTAATTTTGTTTTTATTCAAATTGATAACAGAGAAATCTTCCTTACAAATCTACCAGTAAGTATTTTCAATAATTGTGTATTTAAAATTTAATAGAATATCAAATAAAATTGATGAAAGGGCCATATTGGATTGGAGTCTAAAATTCTACTTTAAATATATAAAAATTTTTATGAGTTTATTATATTTTATATTCCTATGTAATATACATTATTATTATTATTATTATTATTACATCCTGGACTCTTACTAGTGTATATATAATTCCAGAAATAATTATAAATGCTAGAACAACATAAATTATGCATAACTATTTCACATAATTTATATAGTATAAAATGGAGACTGTTCCTGAGGACACTTTTTGGACGTTAAACTAACTTAATTCTAATTTAATTGCTTTTAGAAATATAATTTAAACAAATATAATACTAACAGTTAGTAATAAATATAAAAAATAGCATGTGATGGATATATTATTTCAATATTAATATGCACATTATGATTTAACATAAGCTTTATTAAATATTGAGTATGTAATTTTTATGTAATATGATTTAAAATAATCTTATTTTGTTCATAAAAAAGAATTTTATTTTGTTTACCATATCCATTATCAGAATATTCCATAAAATGGTTATTCTATCATTGAGCAAATATCATTATTAATCTAGTACAGTGATACCTCGGTTCACGAACACAATCCATTCCTTGACCCTGTTCGTGATCCGAAAAGTTTGTAATCCGAATCAATTTTTTCCCATTGCAATTAATGTAAATCCAAATAATACGTTTTTTTCCTAGAAAAAATTTTTAACATGTTATGGCTTTATGTGTGGAAATAATACAGAAAGGAAATAAGTATAACAGTAATATTAGAAGAAAGCATGTTTAACACCACCTTCACTAACACTTTTAACTTTTTTGGGAGCCATAATAAGGGATAAATTTAATTAAGTAAAGAAAAAAACTAAAATATCAACACTTGTTGGAACTTTACTGTACCCATATGAGCTGGGCGAACTAGATTGCTGCTGGGGCGAGGCTATGAGTAGGGTTTTGTGCGCCGCGAGTCACGTGCGCTCCATGCACTCCGTGCGTGTGTGTTCGTGAACCGAAGCATCGTTCGTAAAGCGAAGCAAAATGTGTTCGCAAATGGTGTTCGTAGACCAATTTGTTCGTGAACAGAGACGTTCGTGATCCGAGGTATCACTGTATTTGGTTTACTGTAATATTTGTAATATTTAATATAATATAATTGTAATTTTTCTTTGCAATAAAAATAGAGAATATAAAATATAAATATAGAAGATTTTTAATTAATTTAATATAATTATTTCTATTAAATAAAGCTCCAGTAAACTGAGATTTTACTTTATACAGTAGATCCTCAAAAAATGTGTTCAATTTATATGGTTTCAGAGATATGCAGATATGTCACTTTATTTTTGTTGAATTTTCATAAAATGCAAATAATAAACTCATTGAACAATTTATTTTTTTGCAAAAATATCACTTATGGCCTTAAATTTCATTATCTATGCATTAAGTATGCTCATAAATTTCATTTGACCATACTATTTGCTAATGCACCCATTCATATATATTGAATTTAAGCATTATTGGACTTGCAGGTTTTTGACTTACACAGAAATTTTTTGGATTAATTAACTATGTAAATCAATCACTTACTGTACTAAATTTCAACAAGATGATAAACTCAAAAGAATTAATGGAATATTAAAATGAACAGGTAAAAAATTATCTACAAATGAATAATTGATCAATATGAAAATAAATCTTAATAACAGCTCAAATTCAAGCAAAAGATTGATATATTTATTATTTGCTAAAGATCTTTCAACTTAAAGAAGCCATCTTCAGTAACATCTAGCAAAATAGAATAATCTTACAAATAGAACAATCAACAATTTAAATACAAGAACGTTTCTTGTATTTAAATTGTTGATTGTTCTATTTTATTTGAAGTAAAAGAGTTAATCTATCAATAAGTTATAATCTATCTTGATAAAGTTATATTGTCTAATCATTGGAAATGAATGGATGATAAATGCAAATTCTGATAAACCATGCCAACTTAATGATGATAAATAGAATATATACAAAGCAATATCAAGAACAAATATAGTATGCAGAAAATTTTTTATTTTTTAGAAATATGCTATTTTATATCAGCAAAATTAGACTTTAATTGTCTAAGGTCAAACCATGCCAAGTTTGGAGTCCCAAAAATTGAAAATACAATATTTGCCAAAAAGCTGTATTTAAAGAAGAAAAAGCAAATCAATATATTCACTTCAGCTGACTTTTCAAATATTGTTTAACTTTATTTTTTAAATTAATTTTAATAAATTCCATGAGTAGTGATATATATAGTAAATCTTCGTAAATTTGAATTAATTAAAAGAGGAGGCTATTCAGATTAGTGAAGCAAAAGATAGTTCTAAAAGAAAAACTTTTATCATTAAATTTTTCATTTCTTTGAGTTCTAAGTAGTGCTGATGAAAATAAATAAAAGACATCAATGTAGAACCTTTATTTAAATTCTGTAAAAAGACAATGCATTGATAAAAGTCAAAAATTTTAATTTCTTCCAAGATATACACTTTACATTTTTCATATTTATATCTATATTATCCCACATCTGGATTAAGGGCTAATGCACACAGACGGTTTTTCGACCACTTACCAGTAATTGTGGTGGTGATTTAGCCGCTTTTATGCATCACATAGATTTCAATGGGAGCGAATGGACAGGCGGCCGAAAAACCGCTGCGGTTTTAAAACCGCAACATGCTCTACTTTCAAGGCGGCGCGATAGCCGCCCTTCAGAATAGAACAAATACCAATACGTGGGAGTGCGCACACTGACGGTTTAACCACCGCTTGGATTGTTCGATAGCTTTCTCTCATTCGTTTAGGCATCATTATTTCTGTTTTAGTCATTTATTTGTATATTAGCTGAAAAATCATGGCAGTTTTAAAACTGTAACATGCTCTATTTTCAAGGCAGTGCAATAGCCGCTCTTCAGAATAGAACAAATACAAATACGTGGGAGCATGCACACGGATGGTTTAACCACTGCTTCAATAGTTTTCTCTCATTTGTTTAGGCATCATTATTTCTGTTTTAGTCATTTAGTTGTATATTATTTCTCATATTTGTGCTTATCTATGTGATATCAGAATATATCATGTATTAGTATAACAATTCGTCAAATGAATTCTTTGACATTCTAAAATATTAAAAAAAAAAAAAAATTTTAGGGCACAAAAACAAATCATTGAATAAATTGTAGAATTGTCCATTTAACATTCGTTGGCTTAATAATGGATGCAGATCTTTCTGTCTACACCATTTTCTTACCACAGTACTGAAGCACATACAGCAACCTTTTCCATCAAGTCCATTTTATCTACTGCGAGTGAGTGTATTTTGCAAGGGAACAGCAGTATTTTAACTGCTCGTGCACCCACTCGATATTTCAAGCAGCCAAGCAGCCAAACAGCCATGTGGTGAAAAAAACTGTCTGTGCGTGCTAGACCTAACTGTAACTGGTTTAACAAGAATTTACTGCAGTCTGTTATACTCAATCTTAATCCTGCAAAAACAATTATAAAACCTCTTGTAAAAGTCTGAAAAAGTTATGAATTTTTTCTTTCTGTTCAGGATGCATTATTGATGTTTGCATTGATTTTAAACATTTCCTATACTGTAAATAATACAATTCCATAGACCACATACCATCAATGACATATAAAAATAAATAAATAATTTGACACTGCCTAAACAATCAAAAATAAACACTATATTGTTTATTGTTGGTTACTATATTTTGTTTATTATTACTATAATTTGTTGGTTACTATAGCAACGACTTTTAAACTTAAGAATTTTTTCGGCATTCTGTAGAACACTATTTAATGTTCCTTTAATGTAGCTGAAGAGTATTTGCAATAAATCGAAAGTGCTACTACGTTAAAAAACCTTTGTGCTTGTGTGATATTTTTCCTGCCTTAGTCCATCAATGACATTTATCTATTTCTTTCAATTGCAAAAGAAATTGATATTTCATGATCTAAAACTAATAATCAGCATATGAATAAAGTCAGCAGCAATTTAAAATATTAATAAAAGACTTTTTTATGATAATTGGTTAATTAAATTTTTCTTCCATCTAATTAACAACACTGTTTACATATTTATTATTCAGATTCAAACAATATATTAGTTATGCTTTTATGATGAATATAAGTTATTTTAATTAAATATTTTCTGTTTTTCTTATATAAATAAAGTTTATTCTATTTTTAAATATCTAAAATTTCCTATTCATTCATTTTAAATACAGTTAATAAACAATTTATATTTTTATATTATACAAAGCATTAGGAAATTACTATTTTAAATATTCTTACAATACAATAATTCCAATATATCTGAACAGTAAATCTGGTAAACAGAGAAACAAATATATTGAATTTCATATTTGCATGGTAGAGATACCACATTTTTCATTATGGAATTCTGATTTTTAATCATTCATAGACTAGCATCTCAATTCTATAGTCATCAATTTGTGCATGCTTGTGAATTTTGGTTATTTTATACATATAGAATGTTGAAACTGCATATATTTATTATTAGAGATAACGATATGCACAAGCATGTGAGATTTAAAAGATTAAATATTGTTAATTGATTTAGTTAAAATATTCATTTACAATTTAATTATTATTAAGTCAATGAAAAAGAATTGGAAAACTTTTCATATTATATTAAATTGAAATTCAATAAAAATGTATTTAATATGTTTTATCAACATCCCTTGTTTGAAACAAGCATTTCTAAATAATTTTATTATTACACTGTTCAGACAAAAACTGAATGATAATATTATATGCAATTATCTAGCACATTTAAATATTTAATAATTTTAAATTGTATCTTAATTTATTCATTTTAAAAATTATTTGTTATATAAAAAAGTTTAATTACATTCTTAATAGCTATTATAATGATATAATTGTTATTTTTGAATCTGAAAATTTTGTATTAAAAGATTAATTTGCTAATTTGTTAACTGAAAAAGATATTTATAATGAAAATATTTTTTTGTAATTCATAAATTGTATCTTAAATTAAAACTATTTGGTTTTATTTCTAACCAATATAAAATTATATAGTTTATGAACTTTGACATCATCATCATCAATATTAATACTGAAGTTATGAAATAACTTCAGATATTTTTTACTCCTATATAATTTAATTAATTTTAATAAAATAATGAAAATGCCTTTCCATTTATCAATGAATAAATACATTTTAATAATAATTAGTCTATATAATTAAATAAATTTTTAAGATATAGATATGCCTAAAAATTACCTTTAAATTGTAAAATGTACACATAATAAAAAGAATTAAACTTTTTAAGTCAATTTTTTTCTCTAAAAACCACACAAATAGCCAAAGACTTTGAGCAGAGATTTGGAAAACTAACTTTATTAGACAAATAATGTGTTCTGTATTAAAGACCACTAAACTATCATTCCACATAAACAAAGTTTTTTTCAATATTCTGCTCTAAATGCTTAACTTTTTGTGCACTTTTCAGAAAATATGAATATTAATGATGTTCTTTCTGTTAATTTTTCTATTAAAAATATTTTCTTTCACCTTTCAATTTTAAACAAAATTAATATTATATAAATATAAAATATTATGAATATAATCAAAATAAAATTTTAATTTGATTATTTTGAAATTGTACATTTTCAATTATAAATGAACAAATTTGTCCAACATACTTTACTTATATAACCCTAAACATATACTAGACAAATTATTTGTATATTATGCTCAATAAAATTATCTGATCACATGCTATATTTATATATATTAGTTTAACAAATATTTTTCTATAGAATTTATTCAATTTATTTATTGAAAATTAATAAACTTGCTCTTAAGGAAATTGTTTTTAGTTTCAAAGTAATTTTAGTTTTAAAACTTGAAAGCAAAGTTTAAATATAAAAGTTAATAAAAATTGATATATATTCAAAATTTGAAAATAAAAAAATTCAATAGTAAATATACCTAAATGTGTTGCAGCAGGAGTTAGAAAACTGTTATGATGAGGAGATGCTTCAAATGGAGTACGTGAGTGTGTGGATGCTATAATATAAAAATAAGTCTCTTCATGTTTAAATATAAATTAATTATTATAATTATATAATTAATGATAATTAATTTACATTTATACAAATATTGCACATCGAATCCGCGGCCCATACCGGAAGTCAGCACCGCTGGACAGCGCACTACTGACTCGGCTACTTGGCGTTCTGACATGTTCGCACATTTTTTTATTATATATAACAGCTATGAAAACTTTGAATCCATTTTTTTTTGGAATTGGCTGAATAGTGCGCACTAATATTTTATCATATTAACACATGAAGGGTAAACTACCACCACACAAAGTTTGATTCCAAAGTTCATTTCCCATCATATTAACACATGAAGGGTAAACTACCACCACACAAAGTTTGATTCCAAACTTCATTTCCCAGACTGCACCCTCTCCTTGTTAGTTATAAGTTTACTAACCTATTCATTTGTATTGTTAATTATTTTAACACTTTCATTATTTTTTTTCTGATTGTGTTATTTCTGAGTTATGTTTTGTGTGATAGTATTAGATTTAAATTTTGGAATTATTTAAAAGTTTCAGAAAATTGGCTAGGATGAACTCGGAACATAATGATGTATTAAGATATTGGACATAGGTGAGTTTGCATATTTACACAGTTGAGTTTATGCAATTTTTGCATTATTCATTATTCTTTGGATCTGATAAGGTTGGTAATTGAAACTTCACTGCATTGCAAATGTACTTAAAATTGAAGATTGAAATATAAAACAATTCTCTTAGCTTTAAAATACTGATAATTAAATGAGTAATTATTGCAGTTATTTATAAATTAGACAAATATGAATAAATGTAAAATGTGTGAAAAATATCCAAAAGGAAAAAATTTTAATAATGATTAAAGTGAATATTAATAATAGCAAGATTGACAAAACTGTAAACCTTATTCTTCACAAGTATACAATAATTTACTTATAGTTTATAGTTATAGTTTTAATACTAAATGCATTATTAGTTCATGCTGACTCTATTATGAAATCTCAAATAGTAATAGTAAGAATTTATTTATATTTCCATATCTCCTAATTAAATGATATACAGGTAATCCTTGACTTATTACAACTTGTACTTACAACAATGATGTAATCAGTAAATTCTGTGATTGGTCAATGCAATTCCATTGGTTCGAATTCTTGACTCAATGGTTTGATATATGGAAAGAATCTATTATATAACTGGTTTTTGTATTTTTGTGTTCTTTTTGTTTGTCACAATGATTTATAGTATTCTAATAAACATTTGTAATGTGAAATCCATAAATTTTAGGTATTTACAATTTATAACTACTCTGACTTACAAGGATGGGGTTTGAACCAAACTTTATTGTAAGTCAAGCACTACTTGTAATTTGAAGCAGCAGCTCTTTTATTTATTTTTCTAAACTGAAACTTATAAATTGTCAACAGAATCACAATTTGTAGTTTAAAAAAATATTACATTCAACTTTTTGACATATAAAAGTCATTGCCAATATCTGCTCCAAAATTATTCAAGTCCATCTACATATTACTGAAAGTAGATTTTACAGACTTGCTTCTAAATATTAAATTATGCTATTATATTATATCATTATATATAAATATGAAACACTTTTACACCCAAATATGAAAATAAAATTACATTTTAATAATTATTCTTGGAATTTCAAAACTATCTTTCCATAGAAATAATTAACAAAAATGAATTTAGACTTCTATCTTATTTAACATATCTCTTTTGCAGCAGCTTATATTTCCAGCTTAATAAGATATAAAAAGTTTTCAGTTTACAAGTTCCTGGGTTTGCAAGATTTTTCAAATATGAAGTATCAAAAAAATTGAAAATATGAGCCTTAATTGCAATAAATAAATGTTAAACATTTATATAAAATACTTTAATACAAAATACCAACAACAATGAATATAGATTCAGCCTTAAAACCAGATGATATAGAAATGCCATTATAAAAAAGCATTTCAAATCACATACATGGTTATACAATATAGTACAACTGAATTTGTAACAAAAACTCTCTTATCTGCTATAAAATTGTAAACATCAAAATGATGGGTGAAAAGCAGTTTTAAGTAATTGCATTAAGTATTGCACTTTCTGATGTTACCAGCATATTATTTAAACTAATTAGCCATTGGCCACTATATGTCCAAATACATCAAAAAATAAACTTTTTTTTTCTTATCTGTTAGATTTGAGATTTTGCTGCTGAACTCAAAGATTGAGTTCAGCAGCAAATCTTGCTGCTGATTTTTCAAAGTTGGGTATGCAACCCAACTTTGAAAAATCAGTATTATTTAGTGGTTATAACTGGCCTTGTGAACATTATCAACTCATTGTAGACTTCTAAGATTTCGTCTGGCAGAGAACCTACTTCTAGGAGTTTATCTATTAGTTCTACTGAAGATTTAACTGTCCATTCATAATTCGCCATTCTAACCATACACCAATCTGCTATACGTTTTTCTAAGAGGTAAGTTGGCGCATATCTTTTTTCGACAACTGGTCGGGCTTCGATCGGGTGTTTATGCCTTTTTATGAAAGCGAAAATTCTAGGAGGTTTAGGTGATTTAATATACGCTCCTTTTAGGAAGCTTGGTAATTTTGGGTTTTTAATTATTTTAAGCACTTTCTTTAGAACAATTTACTGTAATTCGTTAGTAGCTGAAGAGGATTCTAAAGAATCGAAAGCGCTACTGCTTTGTATTTTGAATAAATTTGTTTATTCCTGTCTTAGAGCAGTTTTTTGCTATTATTCTATTTTAAATATATATAGTATTTGAAAAATAATTTTTTAAAAAAGTTCTTAATAGTAGGAAGACTGAGAATCACAATTTCATGCTTCATAATTATAAAGATCATAAAAAAAAAAATCTTTAATCATTACATCTTCAAATTAAATATAATATTGGCAGATCACTTAGATATAGCATAGACATTTATTAATAACAACAATAATGAGGAAAGATTCAAATTAGAAAAATGTAAGGAATAAGAAATCAATAAGTTGAAAATATTTTTGCATACATCTTTTATCACAAAATATTTTTTCATATAAAATTTTAAGGAAGTTAACTCTGACCTGTCCTATTTTATTTTATTATGCACTTCTATTATTTATCGTTATTTTCATTATTATCTAACATATTATATTTTTAGTTTAAGAGTTGACTTACTTCCACATTCCCCGTTGTAGTAGTTAGCTATCACGTGTTACGGAATTGGAAACCATCCTCCGGAAGAACTGTCCCGGGTAATGACGTCATCATCTAATCTAAATACGTTTACCGCTGATCCAATATGAGAATATAATAATTATCTCGTATTAATGCTTTTGATCCGATATGAGAATATAATAATTATCTCGTATTAATGCTTTCTTCGTATATAATTAAATTGTAAAGAGGATGACATGAATTGATAACTCTCAATTTAAACTTGTTACATGTATTTATGTAAATGAAGCAACACGGGACTGTACGTCACTCAATATAAAAGTGAGTATTTATGTAAATGAAGCAACACGGGACTGTACATCATTTGATATAAAAGCCGACGCAACCAACGATTCAACGAGGTGTTGTATCGATGTAAGGTTGGTTAAGTGACATTGGAATTCTTGTAAAGTTATACAGTTTGCTTGAAGTTTGTATCGGTGGTGGAGGTAATAGAATTAAATAGTATTTAAGGTTTCTTTTTTGTGAATAATGCTTTCGTAATTCTCAATCGTCTTAACCCACGTGACGTCATTCACGCTGTTATCCAGCCCCGTGACGTCATAGCTCCTGCGCGTATACTCTCCTGCTAACCCCCGTGACGTCACTTCCTCCTCTATATTCATACCTCTAAACCGAGAGATTACTACTAAACTGTTTAATTATAACAGTTTATTTAACTGTTTACTAAATTAATTGTACGGATTAAAAGTAATTTAGTAATCTGTACAATTAATTTAATAAACAGTTTGCCCCGTGACTTCATAGCTCCTGCCGGTATACTCTCCTGCTAACCCACGTGACGTCACTTCCGTGACGTCATTTCCACCTCTATATTCATACCTCTAAACCGACAGGTTAATAAACTCAGTTTAATAAACTTTATTATTTTTGAATGACTTTTTGATCGGGAGAGGAAAATGTAATGTTAGACTTGTCAGATAGATTCATAAAATATACCTAAGAGAGAAAACAAACCGAGGTATCCAGTGACTGAGGTCATGGGTCTTGGTTAAAGTAAACTAGAATAATTTTATTTTGACAGTTTTCTACACCAATGAGATGCAAGAAATCTTTGTTAAAAGAGAACTTTCTGACAAAAATAGAGCTCTGTAAAACCCCTCGTTGTCTCGCATCACGTGATTCGTTAGTTCAGTTGTTAATCATCTTTTTTTTTTAATTACAATCAATCCATCCGGACAATATCATTATTAAAATTAATAAAATTATAACCATATAAAAATATATTTAAGTAAATAATAATTGACATATTGTAATGATAACAAATTATTTAATTAATTAAAAATAGATGTGTTCATTAGTTTTTAGATTCTTAAAGATGATTTCTAGACGATTATTATTATTAAATTCTGCAAACAAAGTCTGATTCTATTGTTTGTTTGTGTTATATTATTAGTTTTTAGTTTCTTAAAGATGATTTCTAGACGATTATTATTTTACTAGTTTTTAATTTCTTAAAGATGATTTCTAGACGATTATTATTTTAAATATTTTTAGTTTCTTAAAGATGATTTCTAGATGATTATTATTTTAAATTATGTGAACAAAGTCTGATTCTATTGTTTGTGTTATATACTTGACACCTGCAACTTTTAGTTTTTTAAAGATGATTTCTAGACGATTATTATTTTAAATTCTGAAACAAAGTCTAATTCAATTGTTTATTTGTGTTATATATTACTTGACAAAAGTCTGATTTTATTGTTTGTTTGTGTTATATATTAATTGACACCTGCAAGTGGTGTGAATTCGTTGTTTATTTGTGATATATATTACTTGACACCTGCGAGTGGTGTGACGTCTAGACGATTATTATTTTAAATTCTGCGAACAAAGTCTGATTCTATTCGATTATTATTTTAAATTCTGCCAACAAAGTCTGATTCTATTGTTTGTGTAATTATTATTTTAAATTCTGCCAACAAAGTCTGATTCTATTGTTTGTTTGGGTTATAAACTTAACACCTACAATTCGTGTGACGTCTAGTTTCGGATTCCATTTGAAGAAAAAAAAAGCGTCTGTCCGAGATCTTACAGTCAGAATGGAAATTCACTTTGACATGATTGGAAAGTTTAAAGAAAGTAGGAGTGAAAAAGGAAAGAGAGGATTTTCAGCAGTTTGTATAGAGTTTTGAATGAGTTGAGTTGATTCTTGCTCTGGCTCTAGCTGGCTGGCTGTGGCTCAGCTCATCCCTTCTTCACTTCTCTTCAACTACTTGACACCTACAATTCGTGTGACGTCGTAGTTTCAGATTCCATTTGAAGAAAAAAAAAGCGTCTGTCCGAGATCTTACAGTCAGAATGGAAATTTGAAGAATTCGTTTTTATATTTTTGTCAATGTTTGTAAGGTGGAGTAGGGGAAGTGCTGAGCGGTTTCTGTAAAGTTGGACTTTAAACGCAAGTATTTTAACCTCTCGTATAAATATTTGACAGGGTCGTTAACATTCGTATTGCGCAGGTATTACCGTATAATTCTTTCTTGAAAATTTTAAATTTGCCACAAATGTGTACAAAATGTCAGCTACCCTGCACTTAACCCGAAAAGTGTACGTGCAAGTTAAAAAATCTTTCATGTTTATATACGCATGATAATTGGCAAGAGCAGAATTATGAACAAATCTACTATAAAATGCTTTTTTACCACATTAAGATAGGTTGTTCGATTTTAGAGTTATCCTTTGTTAAAGAAACAATGATTGAACTCTGAAATGTGAGGTGCAGTATAGTGAAATAAGACAAAAATATTGTATAAAGTGATATAAGCAATGCTAATTGTTTAATAACGACTTGTGTACTTACATCACTTTATATTTTTGTTTTATTTTGTTATACCCTCCTCTCACAATATTTACTCTATATCACTTTTTATTTTTTTTCAAAGTAAAAAAGCATACATTTTGTTATTTAACCCATTTATGCCTAAGATAAAACTACTGAAAAAAATTGTAAATATTCATATATATTACTAAACAGAGCATGAATGATTGAAAAAGAATTTTGTTTGATTTTATTTTTGATTAATATAAAAATTATAGGGCGTCCTATATATAGGACGCGAGGTATATATGCTCTTAAACAGAGAAATATAAAGATGTAATAAGAAAATGTTTAAAGCATATGAAACAATTTAAAACATTTCACTTGTAAGCCTTTATCACATTTTTCACATCTTGTAGTAGTTTTCTGATGACATTGGGAACAGAAATTACTCTCTGATACAGTTCCAGATTTCTAAACTATCTTAAAATCTCCATTTTTTGAGCTTTAATTTTATCTTGAGGAAAAATTACAATCTTCAGAACATAAAAAATACATGTAACCATATTATTTTTGCCTAAAATTTAATATAGACAGTATGGTTTATTGCATTGTCATTACAAAATATATAGCCACTACCACATTTGTAATTTTTCTAAAAACATTTCCTCTGGAACTAACTTGTAAGTTAGACTTTATTTCAAGAAACGGTATTACTATAAAAGTCTAACAGTATGGTAAAAGTCTATTGATTGGGATTGTGGCTGTTTGAACAAACTCTAGGCACAGATCATCTTTACAGTTAGAGAAAATAATCATAGTGTCCTTTTTTACCTTTGGCTGATTTTTTTTAGCATAGTAATAATGACATTTTTCATTAAGAGAATATGATGAGTGGTGTAACCAGTGCTTCTCAAAGTGTGGGTCACAACCCCATATGGGGTCATGTAACTAAATTTGGGGGTCACAGAAATTTTAGCTAATATTTTAATTCATATTCCTAGTTCATATACCTCTATACCCAGGGTCGTGAAAAATATTTGCTCGGGTAAAAGGGGTCGCCAAATGAAAAAGTTTGAGAAGCGCTGGGTGTCACGATCATATCCATAAACCCAAATTTCATCCCATTATTATTTTCTGAAAATAAGTATTGTTATTTTTTTTTAATTTTCAAATATCTATACTGATTCACAGACAAAATGCTAAATATAAAGAAAATTTCAGAAATATTTCCAATAATGACAGTTAGTTATTATTATTATTATTATCTTGAAAGCAATCTTTTGAAGACTTATAATTGACAAATAAGACGTATTTTTGATTAATGATTATTTAACAAATAATGACAACAATAATAATTTATACGTAAAATCTATAACGTATTTTTAAATTTGTCTAAAACATTTGATTCATATCTATTATTACACTGCTGATAAATTTTCATTTATATATTAACAATCAAAATTAATAAATTGCATATATAACATTAATATTTAACAATATTAAAAATTTGTGCATGTATAATTTCAAAAGAATTATTGTATTGATTTATATATATATTCACCAATAGCTATTATAAAATTAATAACTAATTCATAGTTATCTTTGAATATTTTAAGGTTTGCATTTACTCCATCCTCATCTCCAGAATCTTCATCGGTCACATTTTCTGTAGCATTTTCTGGAGGTAGAATATAAATGTTTCTTATATGGTCTGCATCACCACATCTTCAATCTTTGAAAGAAGATCATTCAGTTGTTCAGGAGATAATTTTTGATTCCTGTGAAATGAACATGCACTGAAAGATGAATTTCCACTAAAAAAAACATATTTTTAATTTCCCACCATCAAAACAACTTCCAAATTTAAGCAATTTTATTTAAAATTTATTTTATATAAAATAACAATAACGATTACTGTACAAAATTCATTATAATTACTTCAAAACTAGACTAAATAATATATTTGACTAATGTAAAAAAAAACATTTTATATGCCTAGTGTCCTACATATAGGACAGTCAAATTAGAACTTATATAGAAGACGAAATTTACAAAATAAGTATTTTATAACTATTATGACATATTTCTACAATACTCTAAATGTTATAAATTTCTATAAAAAATTTTATTAAAAAAAATTATAATAAATATCTTACTTTAAAGTTGAAGCCATGACAACTATTGATTAATTTGAAAAGAGCTGCACAAAAGTTGGAGAATATCAACAAAACAACTGAACTTGTTCTAACATGCACTTTTCAGGAGATAGAATGATACTTCTAGAATACATTAAGTGGCTCCATTTCTTAATAGCGATTGTTAAATTAAAACAAAAAATTTATAAACAACTGTTGTACATATAGGACGTCAGGTATAAATGGGTTAATAGGACAAATTGTTTTTTATCAAATAAAATATGGTTTATACAAAAATTTTAATTGATGTCTTTGCATTTATCAATCGTCATCTCGACAACGTTCACATTTCGTTCATTTCATTTGAGTAATCGCCCCCTGTTGGTTTTTCTGACGTAGCTGCGAACCATGTTATATGCTAGAAAAAGAAGTTAATAAACATATTAAATTGTAGAACACGAAAAAATAAAATTGAACGTGTTATGAGGCCAGATCAACCTAATACGCAACTACCCCAAGGTGCTGTTCTGTACTTTCCCCATGTAACAATATTTATGGGGCAAGAACGTACCAGGGTTTTTCTCAATAAATTTTTAAATGTCGAAAAATATTATTTATTTAATATAAAGTTTAATCAATATTCTTCATACTTACAAAAAAATAGCTCCTAATATGAACAAAAAATAGCTCCTAATATGAAGTTATCTTAAGAATTATTGCACTTTTGTAAACTTTAATCAATATTCTTCATACTTACAAAAAATATCTCCTAATATGAAGTTATCTTAAGAATTATTGCACTTTTGATCCTGTCAAAGTTGTGTGTACTGTTCGTTTTTTGTAAAGGTAGATGTAAATACTGCAATCGCATCATTCATCGTGCGTTATCTATGTCGATAGGTTGATATTAACTTGTAGTAGATTACTTACAATGTCAAATAGCAAAATTTTGCTTATCTTATTATAAAAAAAGCCCGATAATGCGCTTCCCCCAACTACGTCCTTACCCCATTCCATCTTATTTATTAACTCGCGAATAATAAACATTATCTGATTGCTTGCCGTTATGAAATCTTCTTAAACTTCAAAAAAAATTCATAAGAAAGTTTTTTAGCTTCTCATCATCTTTTGATGTGGTGAGACTCCAGAAAAATACCGGTACTTTTGTAACACTTTTTCAATTTCGTTTCAGAAGCAATTTCAACTTTAATATAAATTTTTAATAACGTAGACGAAACAAAATATAAACTCTTTTTAAAATCATTTATTTTTAGAATTTATTACAGTATTTCTCATTTTCCTTTTTAGCTATATTCATAGAAGCGAAGTATATGGGAACAACAGTTATAATAATTCAATGAATCGTTAAATTTCTGATGATTTTGGCAATTTAATGAAAGCTGATGTTTAATTAAATCATGTGACAATATGAAATCATACTTTGCACCATCTATTCGTTAAATTTCGTTAATGTAAGTTTAAATTTTGTAGTGGATTTATTGTTTGAATTTTATATTAACTTGATTAGCGAAAAACTTTTTCAAAAAAAAAAATTATGAATCTATCTATCTCTATGAATATTTTTGAAGATTATCTATTTTTAAAATTATATATAATCTTCAGAATATTAAAATATATCAATTTTATCATTGATTATTGTAAATATTTTCAGCAACAGATGCCATTGCAGTTGTTTTTCAGAGTTGAATCAGTTATAACAAATTTGTACTTTTCATAAGGCATCAGTTGTATAAAAAAGGAATTTAAATGCACTTCTTGTATTTATTTTAATATAAATAAATCATAAAAACTGACTCTGATATTTAATTTTGTTACAGCAAGATTTGATACGTACTGTATATAAAAATATTAAATGATTTCTATAAATTAAATGCTCTTTTTATTTATTTTTTTTTTATAATTAAACAATGTACGAATTATATGATATTTTCATTTCAATAAAAATATAGGTTTTGTTAAATAAATAATAAACATTTATATATATATTTTGTAATTTTAAACCAAACATTTTAATAGAAAATATAATATATAAGTAATACTGAAAGAGCAATTCATAGGTCAAGAATAAAAGAAAAAGAGAAAATTTGAGTACAATGTAAAAGAACGTGTTACCCAACAAGGAAAGTCTTTTTTCTGTTACAAATAAAAGAATTAAGAGTAGGAAATAGAAGTATTTAGGAAAGAAAACTTATAACAGAATTTGTGTCACAACTTATCTTTTTACTGTAGTGTGTCTCTCTGAAAACAAATAAAAAAGTGAATCAAAGGGCAAACTAATTTAATTTAAAAGTAATTATTCGTTAATTTGAAAAATACTACATAAGAAAAGAAATTAGCTTTAAAATAATTCAGATAAGGACACAGTTTTATTTATAAACTAATCGTTATAATGAATAAATTTATTATGACTAAAAAGCTTAAATACCATGGGTTTATATATTTGCCCATGATATATAACTACACACACACACACACACAAACACACACACACATATATATATATAGGTCTATATATAGGTTTATATATTTGCCCATGATATATAACATTACACACACACACACACACACACACACAAACACACACACACATATATATATATAGGTCTATATATATTGTGATATATACATATACTGTATATGGGGTCATATATATAAACCCATAACCCATATATATATTTTTTAAAATTGGTTTTGTATATTGTATTGAAATTGGTTTTATATATTGTAATTAGCGTAATTACTTGATAACAATCAAAGATGGAAGATTAATGCTACTTGATCAACCTCATTAGTTTACAATGATCACGTGACATGTTAGCTGGCTGGTATCATATATATCATGGGTCATATGGTTAATGACATATATATATATATATATATATATCGCCTTTTATACGCCATATATGCCGTACCCTTTATATGACATATAAAGGGCGATATATCATACCCATATATATATACCATATATATATATATATGGGTATGAGATATGGCATATAAAGGGAAAGGGAAGCTATATATAATGCCATGGGTCATATCGGTTGGCATATGACATATATATGCCAATATGCCATATCTCATAACCCATATATATATGTGTCATGGGTACAACCAAGTATATATATATATATCTTTAATAAAATTATTGCCTAGTGAAATTGAAATTAATATATATTTTTGATATTTACTTATCTATTTATAGGTTAATTAGTGGCAAAATTTTAGAAAGAAAGAAAAAATAAATCCATTTATGTTTAGAAATTCGTTTCGTGTACTTAAAAACCGAAAAGAAAAAAAAATCGTTAAAATTTAATTAACTTCTTTCCCATTTTAGATTTTGAATCCTCTAGAGACCGAGCTAGAGAAATGAAGTTTTAGATTACATAAAAATAAATGAAAGAGGAATAAAAATAATTGAAACAAAGACAAAATTTCAATTTTTAAGTTTTCGGTCGAAGTCTTTTTTCTTTCTTTCTTTCTTCGAAAATCAAGCAAACAACAAAATCTACTTTGATGTTAAGAAATAACACAGCTTATATAGAAAAAAAATTTTTTTTATCTACTTTTCCTTACGATATCAACGAAATTTTTAAAGATTATTAAAATCTATTAGAAAGAAAGATGAATGAAACGTTTAATATAACTCGTTCTATAAATAAAACTTCAGATAATAATGAAAATTTTAGAAGGTTTTAGTTACATAAAAAAATTTAAAACGAATAATCTTAGAAGAAACAAATAATATAAATTTAAAAAACAAGAAAATTTTTTTCTTTTATATATAAAATTCCAATATATAATCTCTAATGTAATTTAAATCTTAATTACATGTTTTCATATAATTAAAGGAGTATAATTAAGATGCAAATTTAAGATAATCTTAAAATTGCTCATAAATATAAATAACATAAACTTTTGTTTTTATAATTTGTTTCTCGAGATAAAAAAAAATAAAACCGATTTATTAAAGATGTCGAATTTTTGGAAACAATTACTGTAGTCATAAAAAAAAAATTTAATTGTTAATCTAGAGGTAATAATTAAATAACAAAAAAATTGTTAGATGACTGTTGATAACTGAGCAATTTTTGAACAATTATTGTAATCATAAATAAAAAAAAAATTAATTGTTAATCTAGAGGTAATAATTAAATAACAAATAAAATTGTTAGATGACTGTTGATAACTGAGCAATTTTTGAACAATTATTGTAATCATAAATAAGAAAAATTAATTGTTAATCTAACCAATAATAATTAAATAAAAAAATTGTTAGATGACTATTGATAACTGAACAGGAAATTTTGAATTTTTATGTATTTTTGTTTTCAACTGTATTTTCTCTGCCAATCGATTTTTAGAATTTTTATTGTTTTAAATTTTATTATAATTTTTATGTTATTTATAAATTAATTCTTGGTTTAAATCCATTTAGAGTACTCAATATATTAACTCAACGATTTGTTAAGTGATTAGATAAATTTGTTCGAATAAAAGTATTGTCTAGCAGAATAATTGCATCGCTAGTAGGCAATAAAAGCCAGAAGAGAATATAATGTGATATTTAGAAAATTTTCCTGTTGAAATGATCTTCCTAAATATTATTATAATATCGCATTATTAATGATGTAGTTAATAATGCGTTGTTATAATAATATTTGGGAAGATCATTTTAACAGGGAAATATTGTTATAATTAAAACTGAATGTAACAGATTTAACTTGAAGTATATTAACAAAATTCGCAACAGACTGCATAAAAATTATTTAAAAAGTGTTGACAGTATTCAGCTGTGATATACTAGAAAATAATGGCTGTACTATACTAGGAAGAATGTATACTGTACATATATTGTAATATAAAAAAGTATTTCGTTCTATTGTTATTATTAACAATTTAATTTTTAAATTATTCTTCAATGGATTTTGATTTTAGAATTTAAAAAATGAAAATTTAATGGAAATCTTTACTTTAGAAACTTTGCATTTTCTGTAAATCAATAATAGTTAAAGAATTAAAGGAAATAATGGCTACAAACTGTATCTTCCAAGTTTAATTTTGAAGTAAACATAGAAAATGATATTTATTTTATACAGTTTCCTATTTAATGTTTCTTATTTAAAATACTTCGATTATATCTGATAATAAATATCGTTTTATAATCGATACCTGTTTCTTTAAAAAATTTACAGTAAAGAAAGACAATAAAATTGTTTGACTATCCTTTGTTACTTTCTCTGAAATGATTTCTATAAAGTTTTGAAGAATAATAATATATTAGAAATTACCTGCTCATATAAATGAGCGGAAATGTAATCATGTGATTTAATCTAATAATACTGCAAGGGGGCTACCTATGGGCACACCTTCTGCCTGCACGTAGAATTTGTTCTTAAATCTGTAGAAATTGTTCTTAAGACTTTCTTAAAAAACTTGAAAGGATCGAACTGGAAGGAACGGAAACATTTACGACTTTCGACTACAAAAAATTGTATCCATCTTTGAAAATCGCACCAGTATGTCTCTGTCTATATAGATTTCTCTTGACTAATCTGGTACAAACACCACCGCAAATATGTAGAGATCTGGCAGACCATCTCTGTAATAACTCCTTCTACAGATTTAAGAACAAATTCTACGTGCAGGCAGAAGATGTGCCCATAGCTGCAAATATGTAGAGATCTGGCAGACCATCTCTGTAATAACATAACTCCTTCTACAGATTTAAGAACAAATTCTACGTGCAGGCAGAAGATGTGCCCATAGGTAGACCCCTTGCAGGGGAACTAGCTGAACTAGTGATAAGGTCCATAGAGGAGACCAGGATACGTAATATACTAGAAGAAATGCACCTGTATGTCAGGTACATAGACGATGTGTTCGTGATTTGGAAGAACAAAGACCAGTCAAAGGATCTTCTTGAAACCTGTACAGATCAAGTTTATGGTTTGAAGCTGAACTTAGAGCAGAAGACGAAGGCTGTCATATTCACTATCTAGATGTACAAATACAGGTCGCCTATCATACCATCCAGACCACCTTATACAGAAAACCTGAGAGCATAGAAGTCATCATTCCGAGGTGGTCGAATGACAAGTGGGCTTTTAAATGGAATAATAAATTATATTCCATTTTAAAAATTTGATAAATTAAATTGAAATAGTTTAAAAAATATATTTTTCTAAACTATTATACTTACAGATCATCTGGACAATTTTGTGGTTTATCTAATTTTCCACCAGTTCTTACATAATGCAAAACTTCTAAATTAGTACGAGCTTGATATGGTTGTTGACCAAGTGTCATAACTTCCCACAAAAGGACACCAAAAGCCCTATAATAAAGTTCACTATAAATATTGTACAGTTATATTATAAATATAGACAATTTACTTGCATTTCAAAATGAAATCACTGTTTAAAAAATAACTGAAATACTGAAATCATTATATATAATAGATTTATTTTGATAAAATAGCATTTGTCTAAAAATTTGAAAGACTGACTCTATAAATAAGAAAGGAATGGAATATTACTGTTGGAATTCAGCATAAATTCACAGTTGCTAATATTTCTATAGTATTTGAAATAATTCTGGAGAATATTTTATTCAGTTACATGCAATTCTTTCATATCTATCATAATAGCAGAAATGTTATTGTGGTATTGAGATTTTTATCAGTTGTTTGATCATGATGATAAAAATTTCACATGATAGTAAATCAAACAGATAGAAGTTTGGAAAACAGATTTGAAGTGACAAAAATTTCTGAATGGATATTGCAATAAGCAATGCACATACTGCACTGACAATTTTTATCCTTATCTTCACAATTCAAGATGATGATAATGCATGCTCAATTATAAATTTTTTGTAACACCTTAATAATACTGATGACTGAAAATATGTTCTTTAGTATAAATTCCTTTATAATCAAAAAAGTTTTAATTAATATGGTCTTTATTGTTGATGACTATACTTGAGAAATTTGAAGCAAATTAATGTTTTCCTTTCCACTTGGTAATTTGATATCTAGTTTGAAAGTCACACTTTAAACACCATGTTTCATCTTTAGCAAGTATGCAGAAGCAATCTGCAAAATTTACAACAAAATGTATCATAAATATTGAAATATTATCACAAATTTCAGAATGAATTCTGCTCAATACACACACTCCTTGAAGTTACAAACACAATTTTTACACAAATTTGTTTGTAACTTGGATACTGCTGTTATTTGGCCTCTAAAAATACTGAAATAACTTTACACACTATGTTTTGTAAAATATTTCACAATTGGACCAATTAGAACTTTCTTATTTCACAGATCTGAACAAAAAGTTCCTTATATAAAATGAGTATTTTTAGTGTAATCACTGCCATTTTGAAATATTGCTTTAATATGTTAACTAGCTGTAATTTTACATTATGTTTGTTGCTAGGATTTTTAGTGTAATCACTGCAATTTTGAAATATTGCTTTAATATGTTAACTAGCTGTAATTTTACATTATGTTTGTTGCTAAAGCATTCTACTATCATATTGTTTAAAATTATTAAAGAATTTTTGAAATTTCATGTTTATAAGTATGAATGTTCATATCTTGAGGAATGTGTATACTGGATTTCTGTAGCATATATTTAGAGAGTTCAATTTATTTTTATCCAGTCCCCCAGTCAGTGTCATAAAAAATGTTTTATTAATGTTATTAATAAATAATCTTAACATTTCAACAAAATCATTTTTATTATTTATTGTGGCAATTTTCTAGTAAATATTGATGAATATGCTCAATGTTTCAGTAATCTAAGCATCTGATGAAAGGATAGCCTAATATAGTAATATCTTCAATTGTCTATCATTCACCATAAAGCTAATTATACTATACAAATACATATGAATGTGATAATGTTGCATTATCATAAATCTATTGTAATATGTTTTAGGTCTCAACAGCAATTTTATCCAGATTATACCAAATCTTTGCTTGTATATCCTCAGGAATCAACTGTGTAAAATTAAAATTCAGAAATTAACAAAAGAATCATCTTAAAATATATAAAATCAGTTGTGTAATAGAAGAAAGAAAGAATCTTGGTTCATTCTGTACTATATAATATAAAAAATATATATTATATTTTGTTGTATAATAATTTTCTATTCTTCTTAAATCAATGATGATATTTAATTTTAGAAATTTAAAATATATATATA
>AYEL01087699.1:0-21609 GCA_000484575.1 Olivierus martensii
TTATATTAAAAAATCTGAATAATATTACTCTTTAGAATAAAAACATATGGTAAAATATAAATAACAGTTAAATTATATCTACAATAAAATTCTTAATAAATATTTTGTTAAGAATTTTAAAAACTGAAAATATTCAAGTAAAATTTACTTTTAAATAAAATTTTTGTAAATTTCAAATAAATAAATATAATAAATAATTTACCAAACATCTGACTGATTTGTGAATACTCCATCTACTAGAGATTCAGGTGCCATCCATCTAACTGGCAATAGACCTTCTCCTTCTTTGCGATAATAATCATTTTTATATATATCTCGTGCCAAACCAAAATCTCCAATTTTCACTATTCGTGAAAAAGGATCGTGACTTGATACCAAACAATTACGAGCAGCTAAATCCCTGGAAGAATTAAAAAATATTAATATGCAAAATTATTATAAATTTGGTATCTTTATATAATATTCAAATACTAGCCAAATAGCATAAACAGTACAAATTAATATAGAACAAATTAAAATTAATGATCAAAATATTTTTTAGCAAATATGGCTCTATATACTGATTAATATTACTATATATTGATATATGTCTGTTTATAACTTAAGAATCAAAACTTTTAATAACTTTCAAACTTTGCATATGATTTTAAATTCTTTCTATCTCTTACATATAATTTTAACAAAAAAATGATAGTCAAAACAAAAATTATTATAATAAAAGTTTTTGATAATTGGTGTTATATACCTATTGATTTTGTATCATATCTGAAAAGATTTTAGATTACTGTATTTAGTTTCTTTGCCAAATACTCTTTAATTATCCACTCTATTTTCATTATTTTTTTTTTTAAATTAAGCCATAGGTTATCCCTCTTATCTAAATTTGGATTTTCTCCATTTCTTAAAAATTTTGATTTATTCAAATATATATTAAAATAGATGATAGTGATTATCAATTATTAGCATCAAAATTGAATTGCAAAACAATGCAAATGCAAATAGTATAAATTATAACTAATTACTATGTATACATTTCTACTTAACTATTTAAAAATAATCTTAAAAGATATGGTGCTTCTAAACAAATAAACTTATGATAAATAAATATTTAATCCTTTTTTTTTGCAGACAACTGCAAATTTTTAAAGCTTATTCACATATTGCATAATATGTATTTAAACGTTCGTTTTAATAAAGTATTTTTTATGTTGTCATTCTCAGCTGCTTATGGTGCTTTTAAATACATATTATGCACTGTTTTGGAGTTTAAGCAGTTAATATTTTCAATACAGCTTATTCACATAATTTTAATTATTAAAAATGCACATATATATAAAAGATATGAAATATATTCTCTGTATGTGTTGTAAGTAGTTATGACAAAATTGGTCCTTACTATAGTGACACACTGAAAGTTTCAAAATTAATGGATTTTACATGAAATACTATGAATTTTGATTTTGGATAAATACATAGCAGAAAATAATTGGAATATTGATAATTGATTATATTACAGGAATTAGTGAAATTTCTATAAACTGAATAATGCAATCAAACCATAAATATTGTTAAATCAGTTTTCATTTAATGTTAAACATCAGAGTTTCAAAACTATCATCATATTTAATTTTTTTGTTGCCTTTATTTTATATATATATTTTTTAATTTATATAGCTTACTAATAATTAAACTTTTTTATTATTTAGCCTTCTTTTAATTTAATGAACATAAAGCTGATTTGATTTAATATTAAATTCTTACCATAATGTCAAAAACTATTCCAATTATGATATTAATTATTACAACTAATATATATATTCTTTTAAAGAAATAAAGGATAAATTTTCAAAAAATTTTCTATAAGTTGTATAGTTAATTAAAATAGGTCTAAATATATGCAAATAGATATTTTTTATATTATATATCATTTATACTATAAAATAAATTTTTTATTTTTAGTGTCATCATATGGTAGAACAACATGAATCAGTTTTGGAAGATTGGTGGTTCCATCATAAATATCATATTGATCTATATCAGTATTTTTGTATTGATAAAGTAAAAGGTATAATTTATTTTTAATCAAATTTAATTAACTTTATATGTGCATATATATATAGATTAGATAGATAATTTCCAACTTCACAAGTTAATTCATTCCTAGAATGTGCTCTTAAAGCAAAAATTTATTTTCAATAGATATAATGATAAAAATAGGTTATATTTGCTTAACAAAATTTTATCATAGTAATAGTAAAGGTCAATAAATTTAAGCATTGTTTATGATTGAACAATGATTTATTCATCTAAAGAAAAATAGTCTTGTTTTAAATCAAGAAAATTGTAATAAGAAATTATTTGTCATGTAAATGTTAAAAAATTATTCATAACTATTATTTATTGGTAAGAAAATAGATGAACTACTTCCTTACATACAGTCTTGGAATTGTTATTTATGTAATGTTCTATTGAAACATGGTGACCATAGGGTGCTATTTCTGCTTCCTGTACTGTCATCTTGAATTTTCCAATTTCATAGCAAATGATTGATTTTTTTCTAAGAACCCAATATATTATAGAGCTGCATGCATTTGTTTGAAATGCCATATTTATGAATATTTAGCATTTATTTATTGCAATTAATAATCATATTTTTGATTTTTGTTAATATTTCATATTTGAAAAATAAAAAATGTAAACCCAGGAAGCTGTAAAGCAAGAACTACCTGTGTAAGTGGAATACACAAACATAAAAATACAAAAAGTTTACCTCACTTAATACATATTTGTTTAACTTATTTTCACATAACATGTAATCAATTTTACTCTTTATATCCATTATAACATACTGCTGATCACCTAACTTGCTTATATAAAAATTTCCACTCATTATTCCAAAACTGAAAATGCAGCATATTTTATAGTATTTTTTATGATACATGTAGTTCTTGCTTTACAACTTCCTGAATGTAATTTTGATTTTATATTTTATCATAATAAAAAATACTTTCTTTAATGTATTTTTTATTTTTTTTTTTCACTTTTTATAATTACTGTGATATTTGGATAGGTTTGATTGATTCCAAAACAAACTTTTCATTGTCTAATTTGAAGAAACAAATCACTACTATATCAATTGGAAATAGCAATAATAGTCAGGATTTTTGCAATAGCAATCATTTATCAAAGCATACAAGATATTCAAATACTAAGACAAGATATAAGAAAGTGAAAACAAACTGTACAAAAGATATTTCCCTGCAATTAATAAAATAGGAAATGCATCCATTATCAACTATTATCAGATAAGTACATAATAATCATCAATATTTGCTAATTTATCAGGAAATATCAGATTACTATGCCTACATTAAACAGTGATTCCAATACAGCCATCTGTCAATGTATTTTATTTATTTTTTTAATAATGGTGCATATTTGTACAAATCACATTTAAAAAATAATTAAACCTAAAATAGGAAATAATACATTATCTATACATTATTTTAACATTTAATAAACATCATTGGGGAAAATTTGATTGCTTTAACTTCTTTAAACAAATAAAATTGTTTTTAATAAATATCAATCATAATTAAAAATAGCATTTTATAATAGGTGTGTGTCCCTTGCTTTACGCAATTAATTGGTTCTATGAAATAATCACGTAAAGTGAGTTGCATTTAGCATGGGTGAGATAAGGACAGGTTTCTTAGAAGGATAAAAAAAACTGAAAACTTTACACCTATGAACAAAACATCAAAGTTTAATCAATGAATTATTTAAACTTATAAACAAAATACACAAATTTTAATGAATGAATTTAATTAATACAAGTCATAAATAACTAAACACTACATAATTCTGACAGTCTTCAATTCATTGTTGAATGGATTGGGTCTAGTGAGTCTGGATCATCACACTCTTGCTCTCTTGAAGTCTCTGGGATGATATGCTGATGATCTTCAACTTTTTTTAATGAAACAGTCGATACTCAGCTGACAGGCATTCTTCCTCTCTCTATAAAGTTCTTTATAGCAAGCCAAAGAATTCCGAATTTCTCTTTCAATTTCTAGTCCTAATGAGACTAGAAGCACCAAAGTGTTGTTAGGATCATTTTCTTCAATTATTCTGATGGCACTGGCAATATGTTTAAAAAATTCAGTCATTTGTTTTGTTGAAAGTTGTTTGATGGGCTTAGCAACGAAGGGTCCTGATTTTTCATCATTCATGTTGTTTTCCTTTTCCAGCTCTTCATTAGTTGAGCTCTGAGTGGTATTCGAGCAGTTCATCCATGAGACAATTTTTAAACAAAAATTTTTTCAATTTAAAAAGTTAATTTACTTCTTAAAATTGCTTTATAACAAAAACGCGTGATGTGAGATCGCATATAGCGAGGGATACCTGTATATAGAAATTCAAACAGTACCACAAAAAAATTGTTTTTAAATCTACATACATAGCATATCAGAACCATAAACAAGATGGCAGCAGATTTTAAATACTAAATATCATCATTTATTTTAGAAGTTGAAATATGAAATTCTTCTTATTTTTTTGTGCTGTTAATAATCCATATAATAATTTGTTTATCCTCATTAGTGTCACATACAATTTTAGACTGAAATATCTCGAAGACTATTCAATGAAATTTTATAAATCCTTTTGATTTGAGTTTCTATAAGGTGAAATTAGAGTTTTTGTCTATTAAATTTATATTTTAAATAACCATTATAAAAAATTTCAAAAAACATATATCGACAAAACTTTATAACTTATTCGGGAGATGGTGCATTATGTCTGCTTGAGATGTTGGTTTTCTGGTAGATTAGGTTAGATCAGACGGTGTGCTGCGAAAATTAAGAATGAATTGTATGTATGTAATTGTATGAAACATATATATGTATAGTGAAATGTTGGCTAGATATCCCTTTTGCAGTCCAATTCCACCATACCGATTCCTATAAATAGGGTATCATTAGAAATATCTAACCCTCGAATTTCTGCGACAGCAAAACTAAATCGATTCAGTGTTAAATCGGTTCGTTCACACCATAATTCTTAAACCGGATTTGCTATTTAAGCCAGCTTAAAGTTTACCGTGTGAATAGGGTATAAGTTTCAATGACGGCATAGGTAGCAGAGCATGCGAACGGGACGCATCGCGCTGCACACTATATCGAGGCGAAACACAGTGTCAAATCGCATGCATTTTGCGAAACTTTAAGCCTCTACAATATAGATCTCGTTAAACCTTTGACTCCTGATTTACTAGGGATATTTTGCTTGTCTCGATTTCCCTATCGATCGATACCTGTTTTGCTAGGTTTTGCAATATATGCAACTGTACATCAAGGTATATTGTATTTAAAAATTATCAATCCTGCGATGTGTTCGCCCAAGGTCTTTAGACAGAATGATCTGGGCACTCGAAGTCCCCTTTGTTTACTGTGTACTGTTGTCAAGGTCAACCGAAAGAGGGCGACGAAGAGAGTGTTCAATCAACGAAATTGTCAGCTACAATAGGGCGCGTTTTTAAATCCAACATTCTCCACCACTGATGTACATCTAAAATGATGTCATGACAATCCATCAGTGGATGCTAAAGCAATTGTTTTTAAATTCAACACATGCACATCAAGATGGCTAACTGTTTGGGATGTTATTTTATTTTTTGCTTCTAATCAATTTTTAATACCGACATAGGAATCAATTTTTAATACCGACATAGGAAATTATATTTTCAAATGCAAAAAAATATCTGTTGTATACTATCAACAGACAGGCATAAACTGATTCTCCAATCTTTAGATTTATTTTTCGCATGGAAGCAGCCATCTTAAAAAATGATGTCAAAATTGTATCCACCAGCGTCAATCAAACAAATACTATGGTTGATATGGTGAGTTAGTGTTGAATACACCAGTGATGTCACTGGTGAATTTACAAACAGTTTAACAAACATGGTTTACATCACTGGTGGAGTGTGTTGAATTTAAAAACACGCCCATAGAGATACGGAATGATTCACCTAAAGTGTGACAGGCGATTTTCTCCGCAACCACGTTAGATAGAAAATAGCGCAGAATCCACTGCAACACAGTTTGTTTACAAATAAAGGTAGAAGGGGTTCTGCCGATTCTAATAAATCTAAACGAAAAATTATTCATATTAAAACTATCTTTTATTTGATGTATGATTCAATTGCACTGTGACGTCTGTAAACAGGCAAAATCAGGGTGTGCTTTAAAAGTTTCGTAACATTGTCCCCTTTTTTATCATCAATAGAAAATTCTTTTTTCATTAACAAAATTCGTTAGAAGTGTGTGGACCTGGAAACGAGGTCGTATGTGGTGTATCTGTTCTCACCTATGACCCTCCTCGTCCGTGTCTGAACGATTAAGGGGAAATCGGAGATGAAACGAAACGTTGTTTGAGGTAAGAACGATTCGGGAAAGATGATAACAGAGATATATGATGACATGACATGTTGTATTTCGATCAGCTCGCGAACTTCGTCCACAATAACTATAAATCGCTGAGAATGTTTACATCAGGTGTCCGCCGTTCTGTCGCAAATCCGACACCTGGCTCGGAGAACGTCCGAGAAGTAAACATCTTGCTTCTCAGCTCGGGAATAAGGGTCAGAAAGATCACGGGTATTTAAGAGCCCGCACCGCCCTCGATCGGCGCTTGGTTCTCTACTACCCTTGTCCTACTGTCCACCGTTTACTCTACGTCCACCTCCTTCAGACCAACCGCTGGCCGCTGGTGTCTGAAGCTATCTGTTTCCTACATTTCTCCATTTCCTAGTGAAAATTTAATTGTTTCCGACCAAGCCTTTTTCCACCCGTACGTGACGATTTCTCGGAATATCCGATACGGAACAAGCTCTGTCCCCGACCGGGAAGCAAAATCCGCACCTATCTCCTCTCTCGAGTTGCGAGAAGGACGATACAGAAGTGACGGCCTTCCACGACTTCTTTGGATATTAGTAACTTCAGTTCATCAACAGGTGTCAAGGACTAAAGACTTTATAATATTTGGGACTAAAGACTGTTAGTGTCAATGTTCAACTTCGACGAGATCATCGTAATCTACTCTGGAATTTTGTACGGTACTTCTCTTTGTTAAGAGAAATGTATAAAGAACTCTCTCTCATAAATAAAGGAAGTTGTTCTTGTTGAACGTCGTCTCTGTTCTAACTGCCGACTCCTCTTACCCATCCTTACGCGCGTCTCTCACCGTTCTTTAGGTCAACGCCTGTCAACATCGTCCTCGGGCCTGCGGGCCTTACAGAAGCATTTTTCAAATAAACTAATAATTTTTGAAGTACAGAGCGTTTAAAATCTAGGGAATAGCACAACACGTACTGTAAACCTTCGCCTAGCCGTTCGGAGACAGCGAATGCATTGGCATCGCGCAGAATCCACTACAACACAGTTTGTTTACAAATAAAGGTAGAAGGGGTTCTGCCGATTCTAATAAATTTTTTAAATTCATTCTTAAAACAATAAATTACATCTGAATTAGTGCAGGTAAGGTTTGAATAAAATACTTCAAAAATTATTAATTTATTTGAAAAATGCTTCAACCAATTTTGTTAATGAAAAAAGAATTTTCTATTGATAAAAAAGGTGACATTATTACGAAACTTTTAAAGTATAGTTTGCCTGTTTTCAGACATCACAGTGTAATGAATTACACATCAAATAAAAGATCATTTTTTAATATGAATATTTTCGTGTTTAGATCAATTTCCCTGTACATGAACAGGTCTTTTGATATCACAAAATTAAAAAAAAGTCTTTTTGTTTTGTCGTTCGGCTGTTGAAGCGGCTTTCGGAAAAAGAAAGACGAGTCGAATTTAGAGAATCAACATCTGTTCAAAATTAGAGAAGAAAATATTGAAATATGGAACAGACGAATATCAAGAATGGATAAGCTATCACCACTAGCTGTCATGTGTAATGCTTGTTTTTCCGAACTTTTTGCTTCTGGAGAATCGGGAATTCCCGAATTAGTAATTAATTATTTCTCGAGATTCGATATTCCATTTTGGAAATTCTCGAGAATCTCGAGAAAAATGTTTATTTAAAAAAAAATACCTATTTTTAATAAAGATAAAAACAAAATAAGGCAGAAAAATTAAGCAAAATGAACACAAATATTATTGAAAAAACAGATCACATTTCAATAATATTGAAAAAATAATCACATTTGTTTGTAAAAATTTTAGACGATGCCTCTCTGCATGCAACGTTATATGCAGAATGACGCATGCCTCAATGTGCAACAGACGCATGAGGCATGCAACTTGCCCCTTCGTGTTCATACGTGGGGGACATATTGCAGACAATACCGACACGAAAAGAGTTGTTTGCTGTCGCTTTAGCGGCAGCTACTGTTATCATTTCAAATGACAGAAGGAAAATTAGGAAAAAGAAAGTGTTTTGACACGCAAATATTTTGATCGAAGCGCTAATAAAATCAGTATTTTGAATCAAGTCAGGTTAGATAGTTTCAGTCTTTTCAAAAAATTTACTAGAATGACTTGACGACGATAAATTTAACTTCTTCAATAAATTGAAGTGTTTTCTTCACACCTCAATCCATAAAGCAAAGAAAAATTTGCGAAAAAAGTTTAAAAATAATCAAAACAAGATGTTGCATGACTAGTTGCACGTGTAACCCAATTAGGATGGGGAACACATGCTCCTTTTTGCGCCTAGTATTGCAATAGATTTTGAGGCATGCGTCTTTGCATGCTTTCTCGTGCGCCTAATTGCATGCGTCTTGTTGCATGAAAAGTAGCACCGTCTAAACGTAGCTTAAAGCATAGACAAAAACAAATCACACTGGACAGCTTTCAACTTTTTAGTGAAACAGAGAACCAGTGGGTTCTGAAGCAGAGTCAAGTGGTATACCAAGAATCAGAGAAAAGATAAAGAATCTTCTTCCAAACAGTAATATTTCATTTCCTCACCATCTTTCATTTTCATCGTCAACTCTCGTCCATATAGATAAGGTAAAACCACGGGGGTAAAGCTAAATTAAGTTTTCGTCTATATTTGATCTGCTTAATGTTGTGTTTATCTTTTTTTGTGATAGATTTAATGGTTTCCATTGATTATGTATTAAGAACTTATGCACGAAGTACTGTTGTAATTGTCAAATTATTTGAGGTCCCCCGAATCGAATTAATCTATTTTACATTAATTCCTTATGGGTAAAATAGTTTCGGTTTACGAACGACCTTCAGGCTTCAGAAACGAATTACGTTCGTGAAACGACGTTTCACTGTACTATAAAATAACCAAAGTGTTCCGTAAAAATTTTAGGATTTGTGAAATGTTCCGTCATAGAAAAAGTTTGGGAAACGCTGATCTACAATAACAACAGCTTTCAAAAATCATAATTTTAGCATTAAGGGCTTATAAAGAAAAACTTTATAGTTTCACACATTCTGTTTTTTGGAAGTAAGCATATTGCATATGTTAGCAAAATTATAATGAATTCACACAACTGCGCAATTTTATCTTCAGTTTAATTAATTTGAAGAAAACTAATTTTTTTCTATTGTAACGGTCCTTTAGGTCAGGGCAAAAAATAATAAATTAATCAAGGAATGTATCCCATGAGGATTAGAAAAAATTCAGCCACTTTTTTTAACGCTCCTTAACAATCATTCGCAATTATGTGGCGAATAATGCAATAGTCAGCGACCTATCAAGAACTTCAAGTTATTTGACGCAACAACCTGATTACAAAATGCTTGCACAAGTAATTTGAAAAGTTTTCACAGATATGAATGTAATCAAAATAATATAGGGAAGAATGAGGTGAATGCATGCTCTCAGAAGATATACTAAAATAGCAGGAGAAACAACTTTTCAATCGCATTTTACGATATACAGTATAGGTTAAGTGGTAAGTGAACTACATCTTTATAATTATAATTATAATTAATATTATTATTAGAAACTTTTTCACTCTATGAAGAAACCCATCCCTTATCATTTCCACTAATCGAATCGCAGATCTGTCTGGCTAGCAGATAATGCCTGCCAGATAATCTACTATCTAATTGAGATGCATAATGTAATTTTTACATGATGAATAAGTAATCTCTTAAAACTGGTTTGTAACAACTGATGAATAAATTTTTATTTATCGAATATTTCCTATAAAATTTTCCATAATATCTAAATCGAGATTTGTTTTATGAAATGGATTTGTTAAACAGTTTAGGTGGGTTCTTTTTATGCAGCAAATTTACAGCTAACATAATCTCTGTAGCAATCTTTGGTTTGCAGGTGGCATCTTGTTATTAGACTGCCATCTTTGAAATTTGTCATTTCCAGGTAGACTGAAGTGTGTGGGTAAAATTTGTTTTACCTACACATTTGAGTTTCCTACACCCAGTATGTAGTAACGATCCTCTATAGCAGGGGTCACCAAACTACGGCCCGCGGGCCAAATCCGGACCGCGACACCAGTTTATCCGGCTCGCCGACTGTACTTGAATTTGTTTGATAAAATGTATGGAACACGAGACGTTGTGATACAATTTTAATTTAAATATTATGTTTAGAATACTAGATCTTCACACGTAGTGCGTATACCTCCTGGCTGCTGCTATGTGCTTTAAATTTACTATTTTAAATTTTAAAAATTTTAAATATTACGGTATGGTTAGAATACTAGGACACCTGCTTACACCTTTTGGCTGCTGCTATGTGCTTTAAATTTACTACCTGTATTTTAAATTTTAAAATATTGTATCTAGATTTTCTGTTTATTGTAATGTTTGCTTATTTCGCACCATCCCAGGATTTTAACCCCCTTTGTCACTAGAGATATATTTGTGTACATATACTTTGAATGAATATGGTTTTTCGTCTTTTTCTCAGAGCTTTCGTTCTGGCTTGCAAGTATTGTACATAATGATTATGCGGCCCGCGCTCGTCATTTTGTCAGTTATCCGGCCCACTGTGCAAAAAAGTTCAGTGACCCCTGCTCTAGGTGCACACGTGCATCTAACGTCAAGTCGTTGTTTATCTTTGTTATTTCTGTCATTCTCCCCTGTATCCTCCTCATTTCTTTGCTGTTGCGCGCGCGGTAACGGGGAGTGTGAGAGTGTTGGCGAGGGGATCGTCTTCAAGGACTGTCATTCTCCCGTCGTTACAAACATTCGGCAGCACTTCAGCACTTCACTTTTTTTATTAATAACTTTTATAATTATATTAGAATATTTGTTCAATGTCTTAAATAAATTCGCATTTATTCATTTATGTGTTTGACGTCATTTCATTATAGAATTTTGATATAATTTAATAATACTGTGCCAAGTCGAAAAAATGACCAAGTGAATTTTTGAAAAAAAATAGTTGCTAACTACTCATCCTCTTTTTATCGCATGTTTATGCTGAATTCATCATAACTGAATAAATATTCCCATAAATTTACAATTGTAATTGGCCAGGAGAACCAATTATTTTTTTAAAGTAAAATTCCTTATCAGTACATTACCATTCTATTGAGCTTAAAGTTAGGAACCATGTAGCCGGTCCATATTCTCTAGTTCATAATATTGACATCATTTTAAGTTTTAGTCCAATATTGATAAGAGTTTCATATATTTCTGAAAAATTATGGTCAAATTTTTCTTTAATTCTTGATTGTCAATTCTAATCCTATTATTGATCCGAAACATTTATCTGAAGTTTCGGATCCTCCTGATCAGATGGCATCAAATAATATAAGAAGCATCTATATACTGTATCAGATTCGGCCAAAATTAGTTGAGCTATGTGATTTGAAAAGGAGTTTTGTTAAAACATGATTATCCCATTTACACTTCATTCTAGCACGATCAGGCCAAAATTTTTAAAAAGCTTTGATTGGGTTAGCACATGTCTGTATTCCACATTTAATTAAAAGCTATTGAACACGATAATTGTAGAAATATTTTTAATTAAGTTGAGAAGAGATATCACATTTTCTCCTCTTAGTTTGATCCGATTGTGTTGAATTTTTCACAGACTTCAAGCAATCTAAGAAGTATTGAATATTTATATGCCAAATTTCATAGTTATCGATCGAACGATGCAACTTATAAAGCTGTCTGCTGAGGAGGAGAAGGAAAATGACGATTTTTTTCCAATTTTTGCCGTTTTCAAAAAGATCTAGTTCTTTTAATTTAATTGGATTTCATGTTTCAAATTTGTCAATGGTGGTTCAATTGAATATTTTCCTCCACTATAATTCTCTGATTAATAATATATAAAACTTAATTTAGAACGAAAGTTACAGCGAGTTCAATTTTAGCCGTAAAGACTCCTGTAATAAGTCAGTCGATGACTAATATACTTGGCTAACTTGTAAGAATCACTTGTCCTGCCAGAAAGAAAGAGGAGGTGGAGAAGATTCTATTGAAATTCAAGGAGCTTCCGAATTCTTAGACAAAAGTGTCCAAGAATTCGGAAAGTGCAAAGGTGTTCAAGAATTCGGAAACTGCCAAGATTCCGGAAGTGCTCCGGAAAATTGGCCAAAAGGCCATTTTTCCGGAGAAGGATATTGGCCAAAAGGACTTCCATGTTCCCTTCTTCTTGGCAGGAGGAGCCGTGCTATGCCCAAAGCTTAGATAACCCGTCACATAGATTAGGCGTTGGCTTGTTCTATTAAATGGATAGAATTAAGCAGGAAAAATTCTTCAGGTTCTTTCATTTATTCATCCCATTGTTTACAAAGAGGCAAATAGATTAATTAAAAACCACCAGAAGTATTTTATTGCAGGATGGCTCTATTCCTAGATGCATGTAGTCCATATCCCATATGCAGGAATATCTCCCGAAGTCATGGAATGAATCCATGCCGAATAAAAGACATTGCTTTGATAAGCACGGTACAATTAAGGCTGTAGGAAAACACCTCAAATATGTCAAACCCTTGATAAATCTTGAAATCAAGATATATCAAATGACGAAAAAATAGGAAAAATTTTCTCTATTACCTAGTAATCTATAAGCTTTCATATTCTTTCTTTAAAATTTTCCACTGTAGGAGGTCATGATGATATTCCTGGCCAATTTATATACCAGGGCGGCCTCAACAACATTGTATTTAATCTGCTTTGTCGCCGCATGATCCTAATCACTGTTAATATTATCTGTTATTAGTACAGCCCGTACTGATAAAAATAAAATTTAAATGTAAAATTATCACGAAAAAGTAATTGTAATACCAGACATTCAGGTTAACATTTTAAACAGTAACCTGAATAAAGTCCGGTCATTACAGGACTTTATTCAGAGCATTATTTAATGGATGAGTCATTTCCGCGCAGTTATAAGTTTATGTTCTATAGCATTCAAATAGATATAGAATTTTGAAACTAATCTAAAGAAAACGAATATTTTTTAACATCTCTTAATTAATTGATTAATTAAACTTTCTCTTGTAAATGTGACGATAAATAAAATAATATTTTTTATATAAACAATTATGAGAATTAATTTAAAATTAAAAATAAATCTCGATTTTTATCTGATTTAAAAAAAAAAAAAATGTCTATTGGAATTGTTTCTTAAACTTTCTTTTTGTGTTTTTAAGAGAAAAATCTAAATAAATTATCAAAAAACCAGAATAGATTAGATTCAAAAAGCTCTTAAATACTTCACAATATAGGAATTCTTTATTTTTTCGGAAAAATAAAGAAATATATTGATATTTAACTTTTATAAATATCTATTGTATTTTTCCTAATATACTGATAAATACATTATGTTTTAAATTCTTGCCACTTCTATGTTTGGCGCTGCAGTCTAATAACACGTTCCGGTAGAGTTTAACCTAAAGTTGTGCTTGCTGTTGTCATTGTTATAGCATGGACTGTAGTTATATCTAGTTTCGGTTTTCAAATCAGGAAGAAATTGGTATTTGTTTGAAATAATGTAAGTGTTTAACAGTTGCCCGAAAAGTTAAGGTACAATTGCATACGTACAAAACCCAGGTAAAACGGCACCGATCGATTAGGGGTTCGAAACAAGCAAAATATCCCTAATGAATTACTAGGGGTCGTTTGACCAAAGTGTTTGACACTACTTCGCCTCGCTACAGTGTGCAGCGCCGCGCGTCCCGTTCCCGTGGTCTGTTACCTATGCGACCAGTGAAACTTTTAGCCTTTATATCTCGTTAACCTTTGATCCCTAATTCATTAGAGATATTTTGCGTGTCTCGACCCCTATCGATCGGTACCATTTTTCTTGGGTTTTGCAATGTATACAATTATATCAACGATATTGATAGCGAATGATTTTCTCCCGAACGATATGCGCTTTCTCGCTCTTCAAGTAGTACTGTGTAGGCGAGATGCTCAGCTCTTCGCGCGTCTCGCAAGTAAATCGTTTGCATTTTTTTCTTTTTTTTTAATCCGAGCATTAGTTATAAATAGAATTAACTGCTCTATTATTTTTGCCAAGACCGGCAAGATTCGAGATTACCTGCCACGAATTTTCGTCGCACTACGCAACCGGCGACGGCAAATGCATGCTGCGAGCCGTAACACCTACAAAAACGGATTGACAGTTTTTTGGGAATTATAAATTAAAACTAGGATTTTTGGGGCTCTAAAAAGTAGCCTGTCGTGCAGCAATCAATTAGCACGACGAACTATCTAAACCATGGCTGTCCAATCAGTGGCCCACTGCTGTAATGAATGCGGTCCAACATAAAATCGTAAATAGCGGCACCGGCGATGATCTAACGTGATCGCGTCCTCTCGCGTCGCGGCCGAGATAGTTTTAGATCACATGGTTCTTTAACATAACAGAATCACGGATTAATCCGTGACGGAATTCTCGATTCGAATTTTATACATCAGTCGGTGGGCGGCGAGTCTTCAGTTCTCTGATGTATAATTTTTTGGAGTGAATTTTTAACATAACAGAATTGTCGATTCGGACACTCGGTGTATAAACATCACTCGGTGGGCGGCGACTCTTCAATTCTCTAATTTATAGTTTTTTGGAGTGAATCTTTAACACAGTATAAACATCAATCGGTGGGCGGCGACTCTTCAATTCTCTAATTTATAGTTTTTTGGAGTGAATCTTTAACATAACAGAATTGTCGATTCGTATTTTATACATTAGTCGCTGGGCGGCGAAATTTTGTTGTGTTAAACATTCATTCCAAATACACTATATATTAGAGCAGTGTTTCCCAAACTTTTGACATGTGTACTCCTTCTATAATTTTCGTAACGCTGAGTACCCCTCGTCAAAAAAATGGAATGTATTTTAATAACATCAAATATATTTATTTTTTTGGTACATACACAAAATAATAATAAACGAAAAATAAAATTACGTGTATTCCTAAATTAATATGTTTTTGTGTATGTGCAATAAAAATTTACGCTTCGATAAATTTTAATTTAAAAAATCGAGTGGCGTCTAGTCGACAAGCACGTGACGTTTTGTTTTCCGAGTTCGCTATGGTTGCTTCTACACGTCGTAAGCGTTTTCGCCAGTTATATGAAGACGAAATAGAAGATGCGCTTCACGGTGCAGTGCATATCCCCACCAAATTCCGGTGCAACGCGTACCCCCACCAAACTCTTTCCATACCCCTGGGGTACGCGTACCACACTTTGGGAAACACTGTATTAGAGAATTGAAAATTCGCCGCCTACCGACTGTTGTATTAAATACGAATCGACAATTCTGTTATGTTAAAGGTTCATTCTAAAACTATCTCGACCACGACGTGACTGGATGCCATCAAGGTAGGCACGTTTTATCGACTCTTACCTGTAAAAATCTCGGATTCCATAAAATGCTGAATCTTGCCTTGTGTTTTTCGTTGTTAATTAATAATTTTAAACGAGAAAAGCGAAGAAACGTTACCGTTATTAGTAATCACGTGATCTGTGCAATCTCGGCCGCGACGCGACATGACGCGATCACGTTAGATCGCTTTCTCGCCGGTGCCACTATAAAAGACAAGTACCGAGATTTTTATGTACTTATTATTTTTATTTTTTGAAATTCTCCGAAAAAAAATAATCAAATATTCCACTAATAAAGAAACAGAAATTTCATTTTTTACTAAATATATACAGGGTTTGTCCTGAAAGTAATTGGATTGATCAGGGCCGCCGCTAGATATTTCTGCGCTACAGGCGATTTTTTTGGCGCCCTTACTATACTTCATTTCACGTTAAGAAAATAGCATGGATTAGATACGGTTATAAATTCAGCCATATTTGAAAAAAATATATCAGCTGTCAGCTTGTCAGTTATGAAATAAAATTGGCAAAATTAAATTATATTTAACCATGTTTTTGATTTCGACTTTGTAATTTTTAATATTCAGGTATTGTACATTTTTACAGATAAAAATATTTAGTATTGACAAATTTTGGTTTCATGAATTTAAATTATGTATTTAATGCATGTAAAAACACTCGGCTCTCAAGCACCATCTGCTATTTTCTTACCTGAAATAAAGAATAAGAAGTTAAGAAGAATTGTTTGCCTTATTCAAAAAGCGCCTCTTCTTCATGTCATTTTATTTTTATTGGTTGCTCTAGACGCCGTGATAATGTAAATAAAATGAAAATCATCATTTTGCCACCTTTGTCAATTTGGCACTACAGGCAGGAGGGTTTGTCTTGAAAGTAATTGGATTGATACTGGCAAAGACAATTTATTACAGACAACATCACTTACAGAGCCTGCTCGGCCTGTGCGTAACGGTGGCCCTGGGATTGTTACTGGCAAAGACAATTTATTACAGACAACGTCACTTACATTTAAAAATCTTCAAAGTAGGACCCTGCCAACGTTCTTTCCATTGCTCGTATGTCCCCAGGAACTCCTCCGGGATTCTTTGAAGGTACCTCGTCGTGGCATCTTGAATGACTGGAACAGTCTGAAAATGGCGTCCTTTCATGACCCTCTTGAGCCGGGGAACAGAAAAAAGTCGCATGGAGACAGGTCTGGGCTGTACACAGGCTGTGGCAAGGTTGGAATGTTTTTCTTGGCCACAAACTCCCTGGTCGCCAAGGCAGTGTGGCTCGACGTGTTGTCATGGTGGAGGATCCAGCTGTCGGCAGTCTCAGGATGGACACAATGGACTCATCAACAAAGTCATTTGAGTACTTTGATGTAAAAATGTGCATTTACAATTTGTCCAGGAGGAACAAACTCTTTATGGATGACTCCTTTCTCCGGTCAAAGATAAGAATGAAATGTATTTGCTTAAACATGATTTAGCATTTGAAAAGTGTTTGCCTTTGTATTTAGCATTTTCAAATTAATTTTTTTATTATAGGAGCATACTTTTTGCAATACATGATCATCCCAATTTGTTAGTCAACCTAATAGCCACATGGTAAAACATTTCAGTTCTGGGTCCTAACCTCAATTTTTCAGAGTAGGTTCAGCTCCAGCTGTTGGATCTCATCCTTCAACTTTTCAATTGATCTCCCTCATAGGTAATGGTCAGCTATGGTGGGCTATAAAAATGTCCATTGCTACTTTAAAATATTCCAAGTGAAATTTGTCAGCATAATTGAAATTAACCTAACCCAGTCTGTTTATTAAAGAAAAATGTGCTATTTTAGTTATTTTAACAAGCAAAATGTAAAAATTAAGTTTCTAATATTTATACTAACAAATGAAAATACTAAATAATAATTTTAAATTTTATATTTTATAGATGCAGAGAAACTTCATATAAAATTATGAATTGATGCAGAAGAGTAGTGGATAAAAATTATAAAATTAATTTATTCCTATCTAATTTACAAGAAGCATCATCAATTGAAAAAAAGACAAAAATGAATAATGAAATGAAATTGAAATTTTCCTCTTTTTTACCAAAATGCATAATTAAAGAAGAAGAGCATAAGCAACTTGCAAATCTTGAATCATTTTTATTACAAAATATTAAGAAAAACCATCCTAATTGTTTTATAAGATTTTCACCTCTAAAAGAAATTTCTAATACTAAATGTGAAGAATCTCTGTATGAAGTTGAATGCATTATTTCAAATTTAAAGAAGAATCATACTTTTACTTCATATATGGAAATTATTAATGATTGGTGTTTACAATATTCTTTGGAAAATTGCAGCAATGAATTATACTATTGGTTAAAATTTAAAATTAATGAAAAATATTTTGAGAAACAATATCAATATCATGAAGACATTCAAGTTGAAAGTATATCTTTTGGCACTTTTGTTAAAATGCAATGTTTTATTCAACATTTCAATATAAAAAAAAGGAATAATATTGAAATGTCATGTTCATTTTGGCATGATCAAAGATATTTGCAGTTATTTCTCTATCATCCTCATAACTCAAATTGCTATTCTACAAATTCAGATTTATACAGATTTATAATTGAGTACAATGATATTATGAGAATTATTATTGATAACTGTCGTAAAGAATCATATATTTCTATTTACTTATATTTGCATTATCCTCCAAGAATTTCTTTTTCAATTCAACAAGATTTAAACAATAAAGTAAAAAGTACTGTTTGTGTAATTAAAGATAAAATAAAAAATACCAAATTTTGGGAAAGAACAACAACTATTGGATGTGAATGTCAACAATCAAAACACCTCATTATAAAAAAAGAAATTCTGGGAAAATGTCCTGTTTTGAAATTAACTATTCCTGATAAATTCAGAGCTCGCTATATTATCAATCGTTTATATCAACGATATTCTTCAGAAAATATTTATTTTAGTTCAATACAAATAGAAAAATATCAATTTAAAACAGTTAAAGAGCCTTTTAACACTTTTAGATGTCAATATGCTTGGAGAGCATTAAATGCAAAAAGTTTTGAAGTATTAGATCAAATAATTAATAATTATTCTCAATGGAATGACTTTTATTTGCAGTTAAAATTATATGAAGATACTAATTCTATTGCTTTAGAAAAAGCATTATTTGAATTCTATAATTATTTAGAAAAGGGTTTTATATTTTCTTTTCTTAATGCAATAAAAGTATTATTTACATATTATTGTAATATTGAAGATGATGATAAAATAGATGGACTGTGTTTAATAAGAAGAGTTTTTATAACACCACTCAGAATCCTCTATTTACCACCACAGCAACACTTTGAAAATAGAGTTCTTCGTCGATATAATCCAGAATTTGCATTGAGAATATCAATTAGAGATGATAATCTTAATATGTTAACCCATGGTTTGTCAAAACACAATGCAGACTCATTTTTACAAAATACTATTGGTAAATATCTCAGCCTTGGTATTTATATAGGAAATAGGCATTATACATTTCTTGGAGCCTCACCTAGTCAATTACGAGATCATGGAGTTTGGATGTATGCTATTGATGATAATGGAAATACTTCTGAATCAATTATAAATTGGTTAGGTGACTTTAGTGAAATTCATAATGTTGCAAAATTAATGGCACGCATTGGACAATGTTTCTCAAATTCTGAAGAACCTTTCCATTTGGTAATAAAGGAAAGTGATATAAAATACATAGCTGATTTTACTTGTAAAAGAAAGAGAAAAAATATGCCACCATACATATTTACTGATGGAGTTGGTATGATATCCTCAGATATTGTTAACAAGGTAATATTTCCTGTTTTTAAAATAAGAATTATGTTTTAAAATGTAGATAAAACATTTACCAGTAGTAATATTATGGCAAAGTATATAGAAAATATAAAACTTGGTCTTCTTTTTAACATACATACAAAATAGCTTAACAGCTGTATAACAGCTTATAGTGACCAATAAAAATATGGAATTTAAAACGCTCTTTTGGAATATAGATCCATCTTCAGTTCCCTTGCACAATAGATGAGCATAGTACAATTATTTAATTGTCTATTGTGCAAAGAAACTGGAGATGGATCTATATCCCAAAAGCAGTTTTTTTTTAATTCCATATTTTTATTGGTTACTATAAGCTGTTTTTTGTATATGAGTGTTATCATGGTCATTCTTTTTATAAAAGAATTTTTCCATGAATATATCATTTTTAATGTGCAACAAATGGTTTAGAAAATAAAACAAAAATATATTTTTGTGTTTAAAGAATTATATCTCTATCTTACACCATATATTATTAAACATCCCATATATCAGTAGTGACTAATACATATTTGATGTTAATCCATTTATGGTTAAAGATATTTGGTATATACTATATAAAACTAATTAGTTAAGATCAATAAATCTGATTATTTTTATTATTGTCTGATTTTATATTGTTTTGGAAATGCAGAATTATCAAATTCAAATCATTATTACATTAATAATAATAATAACACAATTTTACTCATTTACAAGAAACTTGATTCTTTGATTGATCACTATAAAATGTGTAAATTTTATCCAAATTAGTTAACATTTATTTAACTTTTTATGCTAATTGATGGCATACAGCCAAGATAAACCAATTATCTTAAACTTTTAAGTTCTGTCACTTATGAAGAAATACAAGAAATCCAAAAAGCACTTTAAGCAAGAAAATAACAATTTATTATTATTTGTATTTATTAATATAATCAATTGTTATTTTCCTGCTTAAAGTGCTTTTTAGATTTCTTGTGCAGATAAAACTAGTCCATTTACTATTTTCTTCCATTTTTGAATGGAAAGGGTCAAAAAGGATTGAAATCTCTCCAAATAGATGTATTAAAGTCATCTTGAAATTTTTCCAATCAAAAAATTTTTTAAAACTTATTTTTACACTGTTTTCTTATATTAGTCATAACACATTATTCTATTTATCATATGGAGCTAATAATGGCAAATGTATTAGGTATTGCTTTGTGTATTTTATGACTATCATAAAATACAAATATAATTTATTAATTACATTTCATTTAATATCCAATAAACATAATAAAACTTAATTATATAAAACTTCAGTATATTCTATGTTCCAACTAGAAGAATATCTATTTATCAAATAATTAAGCCAAATTAACCCTTAGTGTAATAATTTGGAATTAAACTATAATTTTAATAATTACTATAAATCACTTACTGATTTAAAATAACTATTAAAAGAAAATTGGGAAGTTAATTATTAACACAGTTACAGTAAGATTATTACAGTTTAATTATTTGGAATTAAACTATTCAATTCTGAATTATTACACTAAGGATCAGTTTAGTTTTGATTATTTGATTTACAAAACTTGAACAAACTTATCATTTATGATATAAATTTATAAGTCAAAAGTGAATGTTTTGCTTTTTATTTTTTATTTAACAATATAATTCATATGAAACAAAATAAATAAGTACACTGCCAACATTAAGAAAACTATCATAAAAAACTTTCAGCACTATGGCAGGAGATAAACAAATGTAAATAATTCACTCAACAAGTTTAAAATAAAGAAGCGCTTTCGATTTATTAAAATCCTCTTCAGCTTCCATAAATAGAACAACAAATTCTTAAAGAACGCACATACAATTTGAAATTTGGTTACTATGGTAACATATTAGAAATTACAATAAATATATTAATTTATACACAAAATAATGAATATAAATATGTAACAAGAATAAAATAAATAATA
>AYEL01087700.1:0-12746 GCA_000484575.1 Olivierus martensii
AGCGCAAAGCTGGTTATTAGAGAGGAAGATCCCAGAAAAGGGAAAATTGCAGAGACTTTAACCATTTTTAATAGTAAGAATATGAAGAAAAAACCGCTTAACAAAATCGATTCCACTATGATTAATAATTCCTGGAAATGGTGCAAGAATAGAAAATAGAATTTTAATTAATTATGTCAATATTATTTATTTTATTCTTGTTACATATTTATATTCATTATTTTGTGTATAAATTAATATATTTATTGTAATTTCTAATATGTTACCATAGTAACCAAATTTCAAATTGTACGTGCGTTCTTTAAGAATTTGTTGTTCTATTTATGGAAGCTGAAGAGGATTTTAATAAATCGAAAGCGCTTCTTTATTTTAAACTTGTTGAGTGAATTATTTACATTTGTTTATCTCCTGCCATAGTGCTGAAAGTTTTTTATAATATAATTCATTAAAAATTATATAATGCTGCATTTTAAAATATCCTCTATTGCAAAAAAGTGATGCACCCCTGAAAAATAGAGCAAGAATTGTGAAATCTATATACTATTGCCTTTCAGTTAGATATACAAATTGTTAAAATTTCATCACCAAGGAATGCACAAGGCATTTCAAGAGCTCATGAGAAGAGTGAATGTAAGGCCAATATAAGAAGTGGCATTCATAAATATCGCTATATCTGACTAATATAGCCATATTTATGAATGCCATTCCTTATGTTAGTCTGTGAAGATGCCTCTACAGAATATTTAACAATAGTATGACCCAGTAAATCTGATAGAGATCACTTCATACCTTACAATAAACCTATGATAAATGTGAATCAATTTTTTTCAACAGTGTATATATTGTATATATACTGTTGAAAAAAAAATTAAAACATCAAAGAATAAACTGATTTTATAATAGTTTTACTCTATAATGAACTAGCAATTTTAGTTTCTCTCATTTAACTTAATAATACTATACAAATTTCAAGTTCAGTTAAATACTTTTTAAAATTTAATCAGTTATATGAGTTAATTGTTTCTTATGACTGTTAAGGAGTTCTGCATCAGTAATTCGTTTACACAAATCAAATTATCAGCCATTAATATTTTGGTATTTAATTAAAGTTGTTTATCAAAACTAATCAGGAAAGTGCTTAAGCAGAGAATTGATTTATCATGATACCTGTGTATTACTTTTGATCAACATATCTATAGTTGCATTCAGGGCCGCCGAGAGGGAGTGACATCCGAGACTTTTGTTATGGGCCTGGCATCGAAAAGGGCCTGACCATTGGGCCTGAAGTGTCACATAATGTGTCCAATAGTTGGTAGGCTGCTGACAGAGCACCCAAAGCAGTCATACCAAAATAAACTTTTTTATATATAACATGATATGTAATATATGGAATTTTGAATTTATTGTTTGCCTTTTTAAAATAAATGCTTAATGTTTTATATGGCTTTTTTTATTAAACCAAAGTGATGCATTTTTTTAAGTGGGGCCGGGACCACAGACTTGTCACGAACCCGAAAATTTCTCTTGGTGGCCCTGATTGCATTCTCTCTAGTCTCTAAACATTAATTTTTTTCTTTTTTTTGAGATTAAATTTCAGTTAAACCAATTTTAAGATATTTCAGAGATTCAGATTGAATCACTAATATTGTGGACAATTTGATTTTAAATTTCAAAATAATTTAAATTGAATTATTAATTTTAATTGAAATATGATTTCACAGAAAAAAATTCAGCATTTTGCATTTATATTGTGCTAATTTTATTTTTGTGCCAATCCAGAAACCTTTAGGTTATATCTCATATTCAGTAAATTTTAGGGTTCAAATTAGAAACTACCAGTAGTTTCTATTATTATTTTTATATATTTCTTCTAGTTTAAATTATTAAAATTTATAATTAGGAAAAATTATATTTTTGGATATTAATTATTATTTTTTATTATTAATTAAATTTTTGAAATAATTATTATTTCAAAAATTTATATCTTTCTTTTTAACATTACAATTGAATTTTATTGAATTTATTTGTAAAAGTTAAAATAAATGTAATATTTTTATTCTTATCTAGGTGAACAAGTCCTTAAATAAAAGATGTACAGATATTGGTAAGGAACAATATAGAGCCTGTGCTTTTCAAATACGTCTTGCTGGATGCAAAGGAATGTTAGTTGAAAATCCAGAGCTACAGCATTCTATTATTATAAGAAATAGCATGAAAAAATTTGAATGCACCAACAGTTATACCTTGGAAATCATTAAAAAGAGTGCTCCAAGTATGATAATTTTAAAATAAACACAGTAGGTTCCCTATTTAAATGGTTAATTTGTTCCAAAATTTCAGCATAAATTGAAAATACATCAAATCCAAGTTCTTAATTTTGTTTTGTATAAATATGCATATTGTAAATGAAATGGTAGATATAATACTAAGCATAAACATGAAAATTTAAGGATATAATTGATATTTTTGTAAAAAATTAAATTGTGCAATAAATTTTGGTTTTATAGATAGCCAGTACAAAAAAGAATTGAAATTGCAGAACTCAAAAGCTTATAAATCTGGAACTTACTTATGTTTTATATTTAATAGTAAAATAAGTAAAATTGCATTATTCCATATTTTATTTAATACTTATATATATTAAAATAAGTGAAATCCTAATAATTATGTTTACTTCATAAATATTCTGTTATGAATAAAATTTTTAAGTTAATGGATATTACATGTACAATATATTTGTTTTGATTATCTTATACTAGCCAGTGTATCCAATGTTACCCAGGAATTTCTAGCACATTTGTAGGGAGATATCAGTCTTTGCTTTTCAAGATTTTCTGATAGTGGCAAATGAATTTAGATCAAATTAGGTTGGTTAAGCCGCTATATCACACAAGGGATATACTATATCTGGCGGCAGCCACTTATAGAGCCCATTATAGGCTGTCCAACATCCATGATGGGGTTTAGCTGGCTAGGCCTGAATCCTTCCTGAAAAACTGAAGGTGTGGTTCCCAGATTTGAACCCGGATCCTCCAGGGTGATAAGCTACAGCTTTATCATCATGCAGCCCTCTGGCCAACTCATAAATTTAGGACTTTGAGACTTCTGACCTCAGGGTTTGAACCAAACCCAGTCATAAGTCAAGGACCACCCTCTTTATAATCAATCAATTCATATATAATGTGGCAGTTATTTCTTTTGAATTCCACTGTACTTCATTTTAAAAGTTCCAGATCTTTCTGTCGATTGAATGGAAAAGCTAATAAAAGCAAATTTTCTGAGTGAAGATACACATTCATGTGATAAAAAAGATAAATTTTCTTACAAATTCTTATATGTTAACTTCCTTATACAGTCACCTCACCTTATGTTAATTCATTCATCCAAGACTCGCATCAGAACTTAAGTCCAAGACTTGCATCAACTTAGGTCAAAATGACTTATAAACTTAAGTTTGTAAGTTGAATAAACTCTTTAAAAAACAACCTAGACCTCTTATAAATAACCCTATAATGTTGCTAATAACATTTTTAAACTTCTGAATAATTCTATAAGCTGTAAAAAATCAAACATACTATAACATTTTGTGATGACATCCATTGCTATGTCATATGAACAGGTAAAATTAGTCATTTCTATATCATAATGATGTCACACACTGGCAACATTCTGGGAAATCATTCATTGTTACTATGGGATGTCAGTGGGTGATATAATTATACAGGCCTTAGCCTTGCGTAGATATTGTCAGGATCTGACACCAGTCGGTATCAATATGAATGATTTCGACAATCAGGCGGGTTTGCCTAGCAGATGATGAGATGTGGGTAAAGATGGAGAGGTGCTCAAGGATATAATGACAGACAGCTCGTACGGTTAATACCTTGAATCTTTATTCTTGAGTGAGAGAAAATTACATCATAACCCATATAGGGAGCATAAATACCTTATAAAACAGAAGGTTCTTGGCAGATCTTGATTTAACACAACTTTTATAGCACAACACTAATTATCTATAGTTCAAAGTTCTTAATAGCTCTGTTCGATTTGACTACACTGGCAGCACTAGTGTAGCTTTTTAGTGTATAGTTGGTGCATTGGTGTAGGATTATTTTCTAGTCAAAATGAATAAAATAGTGTAGCAGCTCAAGATTAGCAAGATGGCAGTTATATCAACAATTGCTCGTTACTTTCTACACTGCTGCACCGTGTCACCAGTCAGTGTAGAATAGTGTAGAAATTTTACACTACACCGATAAATCGAACGCATTAGTATAGCTACACTAGCCAAATCGAATGTCTGTCCTACACCTTCTTACACTAGTGTAACGGTGTAGTCAAATCAAACAGAGCTAATGTGATCTTCAGGGACCTATTTATACTTATCGGTTGGTAGTTTCTGGGGGTCTTTTTTGGATGGTGCACTATCTTCGTTGTTAATTGATGCCTCAAAGTGGAAACACCTTCTTCTCATTGATAGGATCCAACTCCCTGTTGGTGCGGTGTAGCTGGAGGAACGGGATGGTGGTTGTGAAACCTCTGTAGTGAAAGTTCTTAGTGAATTGAAAAGAAAGCACATAGCATTCTTTCTCCCCTTTACAATTTCTTTGTTCGATGTTTTTATCTTACTCCCTTTACAGTTTCTTTGATGGTTTAAAATTTTTCTCTCTTCGATACGGCCAGCCAATCCCCTTTTATAACTTCTCCGAGCTTGAGACCAACACGTGACATTTAGCCAAAATTCTCCAGGCTTTGATGCTTTCCCAACTATTGTTTATTTCTTTTGTAGGTGGGTCTACTGCAATAGTCCTGGATACCTGCACACACTGATCCTTCGCCCGTGATACGTAATCCTTTTTTGTTTTTGAGATTTACGATGCTGGGAATGAAGTTTCACGCAGGGCAGTGAAATTCGGTCAGTGCTTTCTTTTCAATCTTAGCATTCTTTCTCCCCTTTACAATTTCTTTGTTCGATATTTTTATCTTACTCCCTTTACAGTTTCTTTGATGGTTTAAAATTTTTCTTATCACGAATATCCTTTAATATCATAAATAATTATTTTTTATTTTATTGAAATTTTTTTATTTAAGCTTTCTGACATCGAGGAGTAAAAATAAAATTTAAATCTTTATTGGAAATATAATATACAAATATACAAAAAACATTTATTTACAATATCCAAGCTTTAATATAAAAAGATTTCAATACAAATTTCGAATTCAGAATGAAAGATTTGATTACATGTATATAAAAGTATTTTATATTTAACTATCAATACTTGTTTTTTTGTTAAAAATAATTTCTATATTAGATCTACGTATTCAGGTCTTACCTTAGAGATGCTTGCTTAATCAAGTTCATATAAATAATCTTGGAGGTGCTTACTCATTTTTCCTAAGAACTGTTTTCATCAATGTATGTAGTAAAGTCCCTGCAGGTTTTTGTACTTTGTTAAATTTCAGATGCATCCAGCTGAAGAAAAAAATTTTTGGTGATCTGTTCTTGCAGATGATATTAAATTTTTTCAATTATCGTCTTAGGAGAACTTATTATAATTTTTAAAATCAGAGTTGTAAAAGTATATTATTTAAACCTTTAACTTTTTTCATATTTAAGAACTTTATAATTTAAGTTTAATAACTTGAATCGATGTCTGATAATAAGAATCAATTACTTCGACATATATAGTTATTTTATTAGACACTTTAGCAAACATTTCTTTTTATTAAATACATTCGATTCTAATATTAATATTTCTATGTTTTTATTCTAACATAAAAATAAGTTTAAAAATTATTTATATTACAAAATGTAAATAAAATTATATTTTATTGTTTGAAAAAATTAAAGTTGAAGCATATTTAAATTATATATGTATTAACCAAGAGTGTTAGAGCTCTATTGTTTCTAATTTGTGTATTTAGCTAACTAAGAATATATATTTAATTTTGCTAGACCTGAACTATTTTTCAAAGATATTAAATTTTACAAGTTAAAGATTTAAATAACGAAATCAGATTCTTATAGTTGTAAAAAATATATTACAATAAAGAGTGTTGAATATAAATGAATTTTTATGTAAATAAAATCACTTATTTGTTATAATAAATTTAGCGGAATAAGTAAAAAAAAAATATCAAAATTATATAATAGAAAAATTATAATTTAACTTAATTTTAACATTTAATATAATTAAAAAATAATCATAAACAAGAACTAAAATATTATGTAATAAACCAGAATCAAAGAAAAAGAGTTATATTTTTAAATGCTTACAGGTGTATAATGTGGTAATGAACAAGATGACCTGCCAGGTGTTGATACTGTGTATTTGATTATAATTGTTGTGAATGACTGCTATTTTCGTGACAAAATTCGGTAGAAGCAGTAAAGTGATGTTATCTTGATTAAGAGAACGGATGTTTTTCTGCCCAATATAGAAATGTCACCTGGTATGTCTAATATTAGTAACTGGTTATATTATAAACTGCAAATAAATCTATATTTCATTGTTATTTAAAATAAAGTTGAAACATATTTAAATTATATATATTGAAAAGATTGTTAGAACTCTAATTTATGTATTTAGCTAACTAAGAATAGATTAGATCGGGGAAGATGCTTATTTTTCTCTAATTTTTTAATATTTAAACAGGTGGCGATAAAAGAATCTCCCTATAATTTTTAATTTTGTAGTTTCAAGCGATGACTATTGGTTTTTAAAATGGTCAAAAGAAGAAGAGTCCGTCGCATAAAAATTTAAACTACTTAAAACAATATAAATTAAGGAAAAAAATTCAGATTAAACTTTGATTGCCAAAATCTACACATTAGTCATTTATCTGGTATGTGTTGGCTATAACAGCAAATAAGAGTAAAACCTTGATAATTATATTTTAATTACCGGTATATATATTTAATATTTTTATATAATTAAAGGCTTGAGAAAATATAGATTTTGGATAAAGTTGAGCAGGTGACGTCATTTATTCGGGTTTTGACATCAATATCTAAGATATAGTTTCCTAACCGTTTTTATATATGTAGTTAATTACTAATAAATTATTTAGTATATAACCTTGTTTTAGTAACCCTATTTAGTAAACCTGCTTAATAAAATAAATTACTAATAATTTAGTAATTTATTTTAATTACCAGGTTTTATTTACAATCTAGTTCTTTTGTAATGGACACAGATAAATAACACGAATATTAGATATCAAGAACTTTAATATCCAGATTATTTAGGCAAGTGGACGAGTAGCATTACACTTGTTAAACAAATCCTTCAGACACTTGGCTTAATTACAACTTAATGTCCTTATAATTATACGTTTTTTTTAAACTTTCTCAGGTAGTTCTAATCACGAGGAAAATTCTGTCTTTAGAACGATTATTTTTTGTTTTATAACCTGTATAGAAAAGGAAAATTTTAACGAGCATTAAAAAAGCAATATAAAATAAATTACTAAATAAAATACATGTTAATATTTTTACCCAGACGATATAAAAACTTGAATAACATTTATTATATTTTTTATATATCTGTATTTTCAGTTGGTCGGATGACTGCGTAATAGAAAATGAATGAACTTGAAGATCCCAGGATTTTAAAGAAGATCCGAATGTGAAATTCGAAACGAACTTCTCTCACATCTTTATTTTCTGTTATACTTTGACAATCGGGTGTTAGTTCGCTTAATCATCTTTATAGAAATAATTATAAAAATTAAAACTGAAACTGCAGTTTTTTTTAATCAGCTAGATTTTTGGATCCATTGTCGTAAAGTATAGAATAATTATGAATTTTAATAAATTATATATTAATAAATGAAGTTATTTTAATAGCTGTCCTATTAAAACAACTTCATTTATTTATATTAAAATATCTTCATTTCTTTTATTAAAACGTCTTCATTTCTTTATATTAAAATATCTTCATTTCTTTATATTAAAACATCTTCATTTCTTTATATTAAAACATCTTCATTTCTTTATATTTTTATTGTTATTTAAGTCTTTTACTGTCATAGAGTGATATTTGAGAATCTGTTTATGCTTATTAGTAATTTAATTTTCTTCGTTTATTCAACTGATTGAATGATTATTTTTAATTTTGTTAAATTTCCAAATATTATTGTTAAACAATTCGTTTGGCCCCGTCACGGTTCTGATACTTTATTATAAGAATGTTCGTTCTAACAGATGTATGTAATTAAGCATAATTAATATTCATAAACTTATTAAAATTCATATCTATCTAAAATTTTAATTAAAAAAATTAAACTTGTGTTTGACGAAATTTCTTCAAAAAAATTGAAAAGTTTATCGAGACTTTGTGATGAGTGAGCTTACTTGTGACTTGTTAAATGCTGAGAAATTGAAGTATTAATTGTTTTAAAGTAACATTATTTTTCCTATATTTAACGAGTTTTCATCTAAACTTTTCGAAAATTTTCGAATTTATATAAAAAAAAAAAAAATTTGACAAAATCTAGAATCTAATGATGAAAGACTAAGTAATTTAACTTGCATTTTAAGCTTCAATTAAATTAGCTACGTTCTCTTTGAAGACAAATAACAAATAGAAAAATGTCTATTTATTCGAATCTTGAAATCACATTCTTCTCGTTCTTCTTCTAGAAATTCCTCCCCTTTAGCAGGATTTGGAGAAGAAGGAAGTTCCAAGGGATCCCTCTCCCTTGGGGTTTTGTATGGATAATTTTATCCCGATTAGGACCAATAGTAGAAAGAAATGGTTCAAGGCGTGTGATCGACGGATAGTTCAGTTTCCATTTGAGGACCCTTCGCCAGCTCTAATAATGGAGGTGGTCACTTCCAGCAGTCCAGATTTTGTATAGGGCCCCAAAATAAGCCACCAGAGAAAAAAGCGATAACCACCAAATAATACGAAATGACCCCTTTAGACAGCATTTAAGCCAATAAAAATTTACCCACCGTCTGATTCCACGGAATCAGACGGTGGATATATTCTAACTCCCTATGTATAGGGGTCTTGAAATCACCTTTCTGATTTTTTTGAATTTAAGTAAAATGAGGCATTCATATCTGTGAAAACTTTTCAAATTACTTGAGGCAAGCATTTTGTAATCAGGTTGTTTCGTCAAATAACTTGAAGTTCTTGATAGGTCGCTGACTATTGCATCATTCGCCACATAATTGCGAATGATTGTTAAGGAGCGTTAAAAAAGTGGCTGAATTTTTTTCTAATCCTCATGGGATATATTCCTTTATTAATTTATTTTTTTTTGAATAAACGTCATTGAGATTATAAATGGTTTGTATCTCAATGATGTTTATTCAAAAAAATAAAAATAAATTAATCAAGGAATGTATCCCATGAGAATTAGAAAAAAATTCAGCCACTTTTTTAACGCTCCTTAACAATCATTCGCAATTATGTGGCGAATGATGCAATAGTCAGCGACCTTTCAAGAACTTCAAGTTATTTGACGCAACAACCTGATTACAAAATGCTTGCACAAGTAATTTGAAAAGTTTTCACAGATATGAATGTAATCAAAATAATATAGGGAAGAATGAGGTGAATGCATGCTCTCAGAAGATATACTAAAATAGCAGGAGAAACAACTTTTTAATCACATTTTACGATATACAGTATAGGTTAAGTGGTAAGTGAACTACATCTTTATAATTATAATTATAATTAATATTATCATTAGAAACTTTTTCACTCTATGAAGAAACCCATCCCTTATCATTTCCACTAATCGAATCGCAGATCTGTCTGGCTAGCAGATAATGCCTGCCAGATAATCTACTATCTAATTGAGATGCATAATGTAATTTTTACATGATGAATAAGTAATCTCTTAAAACTGGTTTGTAACAACTGATGAATAAATTTTTATTTATCGAATATTTCCTATAAAATTTTCCATAATATCTAAATCGAGATTTGTTTTATGAAATGGATTTGTTAAACAGTTTAGGTGGGTTCTTTTTATGCAGCAAATTTACAGCTAACATAATCTCTGTAGCAATCTTTGGTTTGCAGGTGGCATCTTGTTATTAGACTGCCATCTTTGAAATTTGTCATTTCCAGGTAGACTGAAGTGTGTGGGTAAAATTTGTTTTACCTACACATTTGAGTTTCCTACACCCAGTATGTAGTAACGATCCTCTATAGCAGGGGTCACCAAACTACGGCCCGCGGGCCAAATCCGGACCGCGACACCAGTTTATCCGGCTCGCCGACTGTACTTGAATTTGTTTGATAAAATGTATGGAACACGAGACGTTGTGATACAATTTTAAATATTACGGTATGGTTAGAATACTAGGACACCTGCTTACACCTTTTGGCTGCTGCTATGTGCTTTAAATTTACTACCTGTATTTTAAATTTTAAAATATTGTATCTAGATTTTCTGTTTATTGTAATGTTTGCTTATTTCGCACCATCCCAGGATTTTAACCCCTTCTGTCACTAGAGCTATATTTGTGTACATATACAGGGTGATTACAAATGATTCATCGGGTTTCGGATGAATGTATTTCACAAAGTATTACAAACAAAATAGTGATTGATACATTGTATGAAAAAGCACATTTTCAAGTTTCTTACACATCATTACAAATGTTCTATGTGCTCTCGTCGTGTTACACGACACACATCTATGCGGTAGTCAAGCTCAGCCCATACACGTTCGAGCATGTCCCTATCAATGTTCGCCAGCGCAACAGTGATGCGATTCTTGAGTTCAGCCAATGTTGTCGGAAAAGGTGGTACGTACACATTGTCTTTCACGTATCCCCAAAGAAAAAAATATCACAAACTGTAAGCTCGGGAGACCTTGGGGGTCACATTAAGAGTGCTAAATCATTCTGCGCACTCGCCCAACCCACCTGTTTGGAAGTTCCCTGTTCAGATGGCGACGCACTTTTCTATGCCAATGAGGCGGAGCTCCGTCTTGTTCGAATATGAAGTGTGGGTTATCAGCTGTCAGTCTCGGAAACAACCAGTCTTATAACATGTGTAGGTACACGAGGAGAGCACACAGAACATTTGTAATGATGTGTAAGAAACTTGAAAATGTGCTTTTTCGTACAATGTATCAATCACTATTTTGTTTGTAATACTTTGTGAAATACATTCATCCAAAACCCGATGAATCATTTGTAATCACCCTGTACTTTGAATATGGTTTTTCGTCTTTTTCTCAGAGCTTTCTTTCTGGCTTGCAAGTATTGTACATGATGATTATGCGGCCCGCGCTCGTCATTGTCTTTTTCTCTGAGCTTTCTTTCTGGCTTGCAAGTATTGTACATGATGATTATGCGGCCCGCGCTCGTCATTTTGTCAGTTATCCGGCCCACTGTGAAAAAAGTTTGGTGACTCCTGCTCTATAGCACATCAGGACAAGCTATTTGTGGGATAATTATTATAGCTGCAGAAACAAATATTTTGATTGATGAAGTTCGACTAGCACAACATCAGGACAGGCTATTTGTGGGATAATTATTATAGCTGCAGAAACAAATATTTTGATTGATGAAGTTCGACAAAAACGAAAATGTTATCACAAATATTTAGAATTTTTTTGTTTTAGAAAAGAAAAATAGAAAAGGAGTAAAATAAAAGACTATATTCATATACTGGATGAAATATGAAGACAGATTGAAAAGTCAGATATTGATTTGAAATTTCACTTTAGATTTTCTACTAGTGTGACTGAAGCAAATACTAAATTTCCGATATAGTTTGGTAAGTCCGAAGTATCTTCCTCGATTTTACATTACTCGTGAAAAGGTGCTTTACATCGCTATAGCGACACCTTGCAGCTAAGTGTTTAGCAACGCAGCGCTTAATTTAGAAACGATTGACGTTCAAGCGCTAATAAAGAAACACAGTCAATTAGATATTTTCTTACTTTCCTGTTGATTTTGGTAAAGTTATTATATACGGTAAATAACATAATATTAAATACAATATTGTAAAGTATATTATCAATTTTTTTTTTAATCTCAGCATAATAATTTTTAGAAAAATCAATCAAATCAAATCTTTTCAAAATCAGATTGTGTTATAGACAAATTTTAAAACCAAGTTTATATAAATAAATTGGAAAATATAATAATTATTCGAAATTCCTTTTATTCTGCAGAAACTGTCGCATATATGGACCGTTTATTTTTTTTCAAACCCTTTGTATTATTATTTTTTTAATAAAGTAAATTTTATGTTTTTTATGACGTTGTTTGCAATATAACTGTTGAAGTTACGAAAACAATCCAGTACAAACCTGACCTTGAAATAAGAACAAAACCTTGTATTAGCAACACTATTTTCCTCCAAATCAGGAGTCTCTAAACCAGTGGTTCTCAACCTTCTTTTTGTTGAGGAACACTTTTCAATATTTTAAAATTTGGCGGCATACCTAAATATTTTAAATAATAATTTAGATTTAACAACGAATTTTTATTAACAGACTATTATATTTATTCTTATTTATTACATGCAGATTATAGACATACTTCGTACACGAAATCATTAAATGGCGGCTCTTATTAAGTTATAGCGCCACTTTCGGATTTTGACTTTTTTAGAGAAACTATAATTTTAATTTAATTTTTACTCCTTAATTTTTAACTTATGAATAACGACAAAAATTTTGGCTGTCGCAGAAATTCGAGGGTTAGATTATTCTAATGATACCTTATTTATAGGAATCGGTACAGTGTTGGATTGCAAAAGGGATAT
>AYEL01087701.1:0-19806 GCA_000484575.1 Olivierus martensii
ATTGTAAAATCTCTCTCTAACCTTCTTTAATAAATCTTTGATTTGTTTTACGTTGTCTCCGTGTTCATTTTAATCGGGAAAACTACTTTTCTTCCATCCTTACCTATAAGTCCAAGAGCACGCAAGGCCTAAGCCTGTCATTCCGTTAGGTTAGTTAATCCGAACTATCCTCATGGAATATTTTTATCTGGCGGCGGCCACTTATTTAGCCGCCATCATCACAGGCTGACCAACACCCATGATGGGGTCAACCGGAAGATTGAAGGATGGGTTTCAATGATCCGGACCCAGGTACCTCCTAAAAATTGGAGGAGTTGGAACTCCTGATCCTCCAGAATGGTAAGCCACAGCTTTACCACGCAGCCATCCGGTGATCTTCATACCTTATACAGTATCTGCTTCGCCATTGTATTGGTTTAGCTGCTTTCAATAAAAATCATATATCTAGTTCTAGTAATTTTTTTTTTTTTGCTACGGCCCGCAGAATGATCGTCAAAGATTTGGCTGTACACTAGTAAGCCGCGGCACAGTGGTTGAGAACCACTGCTCTAAACTATAGCCCACGTGTCAGATACGGCCCGCGATGTGATTTTATCCCCTGCTAATTAGAATAATTTTTCAATAAATATCCGAAAAAATACACGTGGTATTGTTAGATTTCAAATGCATTAATTAAAATTGGATTCAAAATATATTTCCGAATAGCAAAAAGTAACTGTAATCCAACTTACGATCTTTTTGATTGTAAAAATCGATTAAAATGGACAAACGAAGAAAAATATTAAAAAGAATTCGAAACGAAATAAAAAAAGTTATTTCTTATACAGTATCTGCTTCACCAGTGCATTGGTTTAGCTGCTTTCAATAAAAATCATACATCTAGTTCTAGTAATTTTTTTTTTTTTGCTACGGCCCGCAGAATGATGCTGAAGTACCCAATCTGACCCTCATGGCGAAAAGTTTGGAGTCCCCTGCTGTAAATTATGAAGAAAGATTCTACTGTTTATATATAATCTTTGCCGTATCTGATAAAGAAAAAAAAAACATTAAAATGTCATTTTGGAAAATAATCGGGAATAATAGAAATGATAAATTTCTGTGGTTAATTTCAAACGAAATTATCATATCGCTTGTTTACAAAACAGAAACAATAGTTTTCTCAAAATAATTACGATACGTTATTCACTTACTCATAAATAATGTTTATAGTTATAAATTTTCTTTCCATCTGAAAGATTTTTTAAGAAATTTTAAATATAGAAATCAGAAAACATTCTCTTTCTTTCAAACTAATGTAATTTCATTTTTATTAATATGAAAAACAATTTCAATATTAATTAAGATATATATCTATCTTATAAATTAGTTTTATGTCATATTAGAGCCGCCTGTTAAATAATTCGCTTGGAAGATACATGTTCAATTCCTGGATCCCACACACCAGTTTTTTCAGGAGCTAATCTCATGATTCATATTTAAAGTGTATCTAAATTAAAGATATGTTGATGTTTAACATCCTTTATAACTCTTCTAAAAATTAAAGTAAATATCTAAAAAATAGAAAAAGAAAATGCAATGTGATTGACGGGTCCTCCAGAGTGAAAAGCTGAAGCGTTTCCATGCAACTAATCCGGCCGAACGGATGGGTTTTAGTATATTTTACCTTTTAATTATCGAAATAACATAAAATGTAAAATTAAATTATTAATATTAATATTGGTGTTGATATAATTTGATATAGCCCGAAACACCATGTTTATTTAAGGGCTTGGAACTCCAATGTTTATTCAATGGTCCAGGTCAGGTTATCGGTCCACAAGCATTATACTCTAGCCCAGGGGTGACCAAACTTTTATAGTTTAAGCGTCAATTTTTTCACTTTTTAGTTAAGATGTGCCATATAAACTTATACCCTTTTTCAGCGGTTTTTAGAATATAGAAATATGGATACATTTCACAGTTAGATTTATATATATAGATATAGTTGCGCTTTTTAGAATATAGAAATATGGATACATTTCACAGTTAGATTTATATATATAGATATAGATTAGATATCCTTAATAGCATAACACCAACAGATCTCTAAGCCTAATCAAAGTTTAATTCAAACATATTACGACTAAATAAAGTAACGTATGTTATAATCAATACAAAAATAAAGAAAGATTTAAAAAAACACTAAAAACCTTTTAATGTGAACTCTGAATTTCAATAATTTAACGAAATAATATACAGCACAGTATTAGATATCCACCATTAATTTAGTAACTGAGCAGTCTCGTTGGGGTCACCTGCGTTAATCACGTAGCCATGATGAGCTAATGAAACTATTCAATTACTAAAGGCACGATCATAGTAATGCAATGATATGGACCAGATAACATGTCACGTGGCTACTGTAATACAATGAGATTGTTCAAATACTGTTAATTTTCCATCTTGGATTTTATATCAAATAACTTATGCCAATTATTATATATAAAAACAAATTTCTAATAATCAATACGTGTTTTTCAATCTTCCTGGATAAATCTTCTAACAAACAAAAGTTGTTTCATAAAAATCCATTCAGTCGTTTTTGGTTATAAGTGAACACGCACACGCAAGTAATTTCAGATTTATAATATATATAGGTAAATTATATATTAAATTTCTTAAAAATGTTTCTCTGGGGTTCAATGCGCCAGAAGTTGACCACTTCTGCTCTAGCCGATATCTTAAAAAGTGTTCGTAGAAAATGCCAGGATTTGAATTCTCTTTATTTTTAATCTAATGTAAAATAGAATTAGGATGTTACAACAAATATTGGGAAAAAAATTACATGACGAATTCAAACTACGATTATTTTAATTAAGTAGATGAATCTCATTAAGGATTTGTGTGGCAAGAATCGTTTCAGAGCCATCTGCAACCAAAATGTTTAATAATGCCGTTCGTAATTGAAATATGAAAAAATGAAAATATGGAATCCAGTCTTTCATTGTGGTAAGCGTCTGAATTTCCATGCAGCCATCCAGCTGACACGAAATCAAATCTTATAACATTCCATCAAAAGCGAATTCAGGCATGGTTTTTATGGGCTTCAGCCCAAGGACCCGTTCAATCAAGTTGCCCCCTACACGGTCAAAAAAATAAAAATAAATTAAATAAAAAATTTAAGGAAAAATAAATTACTGTATATAAAATTTTTTCATACTTAAAAGTTTAAATCGTTGGTTAGCAAGACTATTGGATTTGAATAAAATATCAAATATCAATGTTTTAAATGACAATAAGTAGTAAATACGAATCTTTCTTCTATAGGATCTGTCGATAGTCGGTAAAATCAAAGTGTTCTTTGTCATTTGTCAATTATATAAATAATGTGACAATATCGGAATGGGAATACAATTCTAGCTCCTCTAAATCTTTTTAGCTTAGCGTACCTCTCACAGTTAGGTTAATTTAGATTAATTGTATAGGCTCCCAAACAGTAGTAAATACGAATCTTTCTTCTATAGGATCTGTCGATAGTCGGTAAAATCAAAGTGTTCTTTGTCATTTGTCAATTATATAAATAATGTGACAATATCGGAATGGGAATACAATTCTAGCTCCTCTAAATCGTGTTAGCTTAGCGTACCTCTCACAGTTAGGTTAATTTAGATTAATTGTATAGGCTCCCAAACAATATTAGTCCAGAGCCCCCAAATAACGATCCGCCCCTGTATACCATTCAATTCATTGAGAGTTTGGCCATACTGTAAAGCAGTTGTTCTCAACCTTTTCGAGCCTAGCGCCCACTTGGGTGAATGCGATTGTTCTGAGCGTCCCCCTTCATCTTAACCAAATCCACCACGGCACACGGTCGAATGTAAGACTTGGACAAAGCAAATATATATATATATATGCCTTCCTCAGTTTCCAAAAGAATGGAACCGATAAGTGTTACTGGATGAATATCTTCCTTCTCAAATATATATAAATATGCCTTCCTCAGTTTCCAAAAGAATGGAACCGATAAGTGTTACTGGATGAATATCTTCCTTCATTACAAAATATTGATATAAAACTCAGGACAAAACAGAACAGAATACTGCTAGTTGCTGACTGCAATGAGACATGAGAGAGGCTGAGGAATTCAGAGTTGATTGGCAGGAGCTCCACCTCGTCAGCTTAATGGTTGTGAAATCGGTCACTCGACGTTCTTGTGCAGTGTTGCCAGTCCGTTGTCATATAATTGTAAAATGCATATGGATGCAGAAATCCCTTTGTTCAATAATACTAAGAAAAAAGTCTAACAGGTCATGAAATCTCAACGCCCTCTACATAGTCTATCGCCCCCTGATCGCCCCTTTTTGTTCCAGCGCCCCCTTTCAGAACAAGAACGCCCCCTGGGGGCGATATCGCCCATGTTGAGAATCACTGCTGTAAAGGACGGGATTCGATGGTTATCGACGGGATCTTCTTTTGTTCAGGTTCGACCCAGAAGCGAATCAGAGTCTCGAATAGAAAACCGGAAATATTTCCACCCTATGAATCCAGAGGAATAAAAAGATACAATTTTGATCTCTTTAATATTCAACAAATTGCGAAGTGGGGATATCTGAAAACGAAAATAACCTATTTCTATCAATCCAGAGGAGTAAAAAGATACAATTTTGATCTCTTTACTTTAATATTCAACAAATTGCGAAGTGGGGATATCTGAAAACGAAAATAACCTATTTCTATAGATCGTATTTTTATGTCGATGTATACCGATCACACGAATCGTTTCAATATGGTAATTCCGTTCGACGTTGGAATTTTAATTTGATTAACGCGGTTTTGATATATGCGGTATATTACGAGGATTTATTAACCGTATTTATCAAATGATTCCTGTATTTGTTCGAGATAGATTGTGATAAATAATGATGTGTTTTCGATTAAGACAGTTGTTAATCATATTAAGATCCGGTGTGCATATCACAAAATATTATGTAGATTTTCCTGCTAAATTAATTTCGTTAAATATTGCTTTCGCGAAGATATATTTAAAGAATGTATCAAACATTAATGTTTTTTTTTGTGGTTCTCGGCAAATTTTACTTAAGTCTAACTTATAGCAATTGCATCTACTCCTCCGCTTTGTACAGTTAATTTGAAAAAAATAAATTAAAAAAACTGCCTTTGATAAAGTACAGTGGGTGATCGGTTAACGAATATAATCCGTTCCAAAAAAATGTTCGTTATCCGAACTGCTCGTTAACCGATCACCCACTGTAATTAATAATTTAATATATTCTGATAGATTTCTTTACTTTAATGTTATTTTACTATTTTTCATACTTTTTTGTTTTTTATTTGACATTTCTGTACTGAATTTAATATAAATTTTTATTAATTTCGGTGTAGTTTCAAACAGTTGTTTCCCTGCGACCCGTTAAAGAAGACGTACATCTGATTGCCAGGTCGGTTTCCCAACCATTGATAATATACGCACACAAGATTTTAAATTTTAATCAATAAAAAATGAATTATAGAGTAATACATAATTCTTATAAATTAAAGAGTAAACTTTATTTTTTGTAGTAGTAGTTTAATTTTTACACCTTCCTTGGAAAGTTTTTCAGATTGAGAAATACGAAATTTAATTTGTTTTTTCTGAGCCTTTTCTTGAAAGATAAGCATTGATGGACTCTATAAAACAGCAACGAAAAGATCTAACAAGTAAAGTTATTTCTGTTTTATTCACAAATTATCATTGCATTGTTGTTTATTTTTATAAAAAATTTTAGCTAAATTCCTTACTTAGAAGAATATTACATTCCGGATTGAAAATTATGAACCATGAAACTGAACATGAAAATTATGATAATTACGTTAGAATAAACTGAAATACTCTCGATCGGACAGCAAGAGAGAAGAGTATCCTGGATGTTCTGTGTAAATCTCTTAGATTCCACATCTTCAGAATGTTTTTTTCTGAAAGAATCTGGTGTCGAATGATAAAACCCCATACCCCTTCTTCTTTTAGATCTGGAGAAAACACCTTTACTAAAATTTAACGAAAATATAGTAAAAATATATAATTGAAAGGCTAATAGCGTGTATCAAAATACAGTAAAAATTTCCTAGTTTTGAAGGATTGCAAATTTACAGATTTTTTTCTATTACCGATAATTCGGTAAAATTTTCAAACAAAACCGGTATAACGGTAAATTGCCGAGTATTCTTTAAACCGTGAATATAAAATAAAAATTCATAAGAATAAGACATTTTATTTAATTCTTATATACTATGACAAAAGTATGAAAATAAATTGTATTCTGAACATAATGTAAATAAAATTCAACAATTTTATAACAAATTATAAGTAATACTTTTACATGAATAATTTTTCACAATGAAAATAATTAAATGCGTTATCTATTTATCAAATGCACGTAAGAGACATAACTGATCAAAACTTTGGTCTCCTAATTGTGATCTAATTTTTGTACAAAATAATCCCCGCCGTAGAAAACGATCTTTCAGATTCGACACTTGTTGGTTTAATAATTATTAAAGAATCGTACACCATTTGAATATATTTCCGCCTTACATTTTCCTGTTGAAAACATTTTATATTAAATATATTATTCAGTTATATATAGTTTAATTGTTGATTGTTTCAGCATTTCTCACTTCACTTCTGGACTCCTGACGTGTCGCTTACCCACATCACTTACAGTTTTACGGCCGCAATCCTGACCTGCGATCATATAAATATTCTTCATCGTGCTGGAGCAACACTGTCTAAACTGCTCCTGTGTCAGACCTGACATTCAACATTTTAGATGGGCCTACACTCGGTTTTTTGACACTCTCTGATACCACAAGTTTGTGTCAGGAATTTAGTGTTGAAACACAAAAATCTCGTCAATAAGACTCCCCAGGACCGCACAATAGTGAATAATGATGCACATGCTCTCAGCCACAAAGTGTCTCTACTATTATTCAGTGCTGCTACCGCAGCGACCAGGGCCCAGCGAATATAAACAAAAAAGAATAATATAATTATATTTACCGAATTAACGGTAACAATTTGAGGCTAAAATTCGCAATTTACCGGTATTGCAATCGGTAGTCCCAATAAATTATTAATAGGATCTCAAAATTATTAAGTGATAACAAAAATAAATATTACTTCCCTTCGGAAAATAGTTTTATAATTCTTTCGCTATAAAAATACGAATGCGTCCAATTTATGTAAAAATAAAACTTTTTCCTTTCTTTTAACTATAAATTTTTCATTAAATAGGAATCGAACGATGTTTTATGAACTATAAAGGTATAAGAGATGCCATAACGTCTAAATTCGGATATTTGGGAGGAATTATTGGAAGACATCCTTTTTATTTCATCCTGATATCTTTCATCATATCGGCGATGCTTTCTTTGAATTTAATGAATATAAAAGTTAACGAAGATATAGAATATTTTCTATATTCTGACAGAGGAAACGTTTTTGAAAGTAAACAATACATCAAAAAGATGTTTCCAATGAACACTTCTGATTTCTTCATTCTGGAAAAAATAATCGAGCGGTCAAAATCCCCAATAATCTATTTTGAAAGCAAAAAGGGGGGAAATATGTTGAAGAAAGATATTTTGCTTGAAATCGAGAGTTTCCAGAAAATTGCTGAAAACATCACAATTATGATTGAAGGAAAGCCTATTAGTTATTCTGAAATCTGTGCTATTGTGATCGATCGATGTTTCGAAAATCCAATCAATCGATTAATATCACGCATGGATGATGTTGTTTCCATAAAGTTCAGATTCAAATTTCCATTGGACATGGATCCTTTAACTTTTGTGATTCAAGCATACTTAGTAAATATGGGAGGTGTAAAACAGACAAGGATGGATACGTAGAGGAAGTAAATGCAATCAGACTGTTCTATCCTGTAGATGAAAGTTATAGCGAAAAAACACACTGGATTAGAGAATGGACAAAACGTTTTTTTCACAATTATAAAGACTTATAACTTTAATCATATAGAAGTTATTCTTGATCCATTCCAGTCAACAGAATTCGAAACAATGCAAATTACTAACAACTGCAAGCCTCTGATTGCAATTGCACTAGTGATTTTATTTGTTTTTTGCACAATTAGTTTCACATCGAATAACTGTGTGAAAAGCAAACCTTGGCTTGGTGTGGCAGCCGTCTTTTCAGCTGTACTGGCTGTTGCTGATAGTTTTGGCTTAGGGACTATGTGTGGAGTGAAAAATATAGAATTTAATATCATTATACCATTTCTTATTGCTGGTAAGTATACCGTTTGTTTTATTTCTAAAATTTCACCATTTTACATGTTTTATATTTTTCAGCGACAGAAATTGATGACGCTTTTGTGCTAGTAGCTTGTTGGAGAATCACAAACCCTCGGGAAAGTGTAGAGAAACGAATGGAAGAGACTTATAGCAACGCTGCTGTTTCCATTACATTAACTTCCCTGACAAATATTTTGTCGTATTGCATCGGAATGTCGGCTCCATTTCCTTCTGTAAGAATATTCTGTTCTTATGCTGCGATATGCATTTCTTTCAGTTATATTTTCCAAATAGCTTTCTTTAGAGGTTGTTTGGCTTTGAGTGGATACGCAGAAGCAAGACATCTGCATGGATTTTGGTGTATTATTTCGTCAGGTAATTATTTTTAGTTTCTATGGTAGCGCTGTAATAAGAAACCTTCATTTTTACATTATTTTTATTTTTTAGAATAGCTCCTCTTAAATCATTCCCGTTTGAAATATCAAATTACACAGATTTACAATAAGAATTATACAGGCATACCTCAGACTGTGTACTCATTTTAGGTTCGAAATTGACGCCATTACACGAAAATGTTAAAAAAATCATTCCAATATTTTATCAATGAATATAGTGCACAGCAATTACCATATATATATATAAGTAATATAAATGAAGTATCTACTCAAAAATATGCTTCTGAAGGATCACAACTCCAAAATATACAGCGAAATTTTGAATAATCGTGGCAATTAAAAATGAACGTGAATTCGAAGAATCGTATATGGAGGATCCGTAACTCGGAAAATGACATATATACTACAATTATTAATATTTATCGATTCAACAAGATTTATGTATCATATGTGCAATTGTACTTTCTCAGTCAGAATCTCTTTTGCAATGATTTGACAACATTCGTCTATTGCATGTATTTTATTTTCATCTGATATACATTTTTAGCGCATTCCCTTTCATCATATGGAAACGCTTTTGAAATAATCTCGCTACCTATTAAGCATTTGAGATTATGTAACAGCTTCTGCTAACTTATACATCAATTTTCACATTTTAGTACCTTCATATACAAGTATTTTCTGATTTTCGTATATCCAACTTCTATAAATTCAGCTTTACGTAAAAAATTTTTTATACAGAAAATTAACACTTATTGGATTTGTCATTTATAAATTTTAATACTGCACATAAAGTTTCTCACTGTCAGATAAGTATAACAAGTCACCAGGAGGATTATATTCTCTTTCGATTATGATAAATGTCTTATAAATCTTGCTGAATGACAGTATTATTATTTATATTCTTCACTCTTATAAAATTTAACCTTTTATTTGTATAAAAATAAACACATGAGAAAGAGTAACAATAATAATCAGTACAGAACGTAATGCTTTATAAATTTTTTTAACATTAATTATTTTTATTTATATATTATTTATTGAGTTTATATTTATTATTATTGTTATTACTTTTACTCTTCGGGCAGTAAAGTGAAAATTAACTAATCATTTTATTTCGTCCAGTCAAAGTTATCTGATTCAGAATTTTTGTTAAAAATTACCTTTCTGACTCACTCAGAATTTATAATTGGCTGTTTCAACTCAACGAAATAATAATATATAATTCTGTTATATTCCAAATACATTCTGCAATTCTATTGATTGCGCAAAATTAGTCTATTGTAAAATGATCGTTTCTAAAGTCATACTACCTTCGCTAAATGGAAGTTTGTATAAGCTTTATATTATATTTGATTCTGCAGTATTATTGTATATATATATATATATATGTCTGACAGTTCGTATAAGCTTTATATTATATTTGATTCTGTAGTATTATTGTAAATATATATATATATGTCTGACAGCGAAATGCAATATTTCTATAGTTTTTACACTTTTCTCTATCTCCTTTTTTACTTATCGATGTGATATTTCCTGTTTTCCAATCATCAGATATTTCTGCTGTTTGGATGAGTTTGTTGGAAAGTGTAGTGACTGTTTCTTTTTCACTTTTCCGGAATTCTGTTGGTATTTTATTTGTTTGATGGTTTTTCAGATTTCATTTTCTTTAGCACGTTTTTGTCTTCAACACTATCACATTTAATGTTTTTTTATAAGGATAGGATTTGTTATATTTTTATTGTCATTAAGTTTAAACGTTTCTTGATATGGTTTCATTAAAATTATTTTTCTTTCATTTGGATTCCAGTTTATTTCTCTTGGTAGTTGATCATTGTTAATGTAGGATGGAAAAACATTAATTTTTTAATAATGTTTTTAATTTATGACATTTATAAGCCTCGATATATTATCAGCTTTTCGTTTAAGCAATTTTCTTTTGTCTACCTTTATAGTGTGTAGTAGTTGATCATTGTTAATGTAGGATGGAAAAACATTAAATTTAATAATGTTTTTAATTTATGACATTTATAAGTCTCGATATATTATCAGCTTTTCGTTTAAGCAATTTTCTTTTGTCTACCTTTATAGTGTGTCGATGTCATTTTTTAAATACACGCTCCTCTACATTATCTTATGAACATTGACGAAGCAGATGAGTAAAGGGTGATACCAATAGAAATAATAGAAATGAGTATAGCAAAAAACCAGACGTGAAAAGCATGACTATCAGATAGATCTCTCAGAAATCGTTTCGTGAAAGCAGTTTTTTTTTTTTGATAAATGTTATTTATTAAAAACTGAAAGTGATGTTTATAAGTTAAGCCAGGGTCCATAATGATGCCTAAATCTTTATGATGATCAACAGACTGAATAACATTCCCCAGGCAATTAATTGTAGATGCTACCTCGGTATTACGTATAGAAAAAATCATATAAGCAGTATTATTAACATTTACTTTTAAATCATTGGAACAAAGACAATCCTCTACTAGAACAAAATCATTTTCCAGTTCAACTTTACTATTATCGAATAGTTTGAAATCATCAGCATAACCTAATATTGAAGATTGAATATTCAAATTAAGAACACGATTGACGTGTATCACAAACAGGAGAGCACTTAATGGCGATTCCCACCGTCGGTGAATAGTCATATGAAGTAAATCGGTTACAACATACATAATATCTTCTATTTTTTAAATATTTTATGATCCAATAGATAAAGATGTAGTCTATTTCGAATTCTGTAGTTAATCTGGAGTATAAAATATTGATATTTACGGAATCAAAAGCGGCTGATAAATCGAGGAATAACGCATAAGTTTTCATCTTATTTTCAAAATTCTCGTAAATATAGCTGGTAAAATCCAAAAGTTTTGTGATCGTGGATATCTGTTTTTAACGCATAATGTTGAGAAAAAGAAATATTGTTTTTAATCCGATGGTATAAAAATTTTAGTATTTTTCAAAAACTCGTAGAAGACAGTCCGTAATTGCAATGGGACGATACGATGAAAAGTCAGAAGGATTTTTATGCCTTTTAAGGATAGGAATTAGGAAGAAATATTGTTTTTAATCCGATGGTATAAAAATTTTAGTAATATTTTTCAAAAACTCGTAGAAGACAGTCCGTAATTGTAATGGGACGATACGATGAAAAGTCAGAAGGATTTTTATGCCTTTTAAGGATAGGAATTAGCTTAGTTCTGTTCCATCGAGGTGGGATATAACCAGCTTCTAATATACGTTTGAACAAAAAAGTGATGTGATGAGTGACAGGCGGCAAGGTTCTTTGATAAAAAAGCCAAGGACCTTTAGAAAATTTGTTCCTATATGAAAACACTTGTATGAAATACTGTATATAGAAATACCTTTTATTATACAACAAACAATCAAACATGTATTAAACACCCATTATGTTTGGCGTGTTTGGCCCTTTGTTGCATATAACAGTGGTCTCAAACAGGCGGACCGCAAAGCAATTTTGTACCGCTCGCGAAGATATTTTTGCTATTTGGTTAAATAGATATTACAGTGGGAAAATTATTACAATTTAACATTAATAAAATAACAATCTAAAATTTTAAACTGTACTATATTCCACCTACGCTGTGCTATCAGTAAAATATTTTCCTTTCATTTAATTTTGTTAAAAAGTATTTGGCCCTTTCGTTTTCTTTCGAACTTCGCATTCGGCTTGTTCATAATGTGAGTTAGAGACTACTGGCTTAATACAAAAGGCCATACATACACGTGCAGAACACCAGCCCTTGTCTGACATATGCTTGGCTTTTTGTTTAATTTATCCAAGAATTTAATTATTTTGCCCATGTTAAAAATTGGCAGGGTCCATTCAGGAAACGCTGGACACCGATTTTTAAGGTGAATGTGATATACAATATTTTAATTTTTACATATAATTTATATTATTAACCCTTTCGTTTTCTTTCGAACTCCGCATTCGGCTTGTTCATAATGTGAGTTAGAGACTACTGGCGTAATACAAAAGGCCATACATACACGTGCAGAAAACCAGCCCTTGTCTGACATATGCTTGGCTTTTTGTTTAATTTATCCAAGAATTTAATTATTTTGCCCATGTTAAAAATGGGCAGGGTCCATTCAGGAAACGCTGTACAACGATTTTTAAGGTGAATGTGATATACAATATTTTAATTTTTACATATAATTTATATTATTATAATGCTCGGTTGAAATTCGTAATTATATCATGAAAATGATGTGGCAGAACAACAGAAATGGCAATAAAATGGAAATTTCCTATGTTACATGTATATTATTTCTTTGTGTGTTATTTTAAGTATTATTTATTAATTAGCTAGATAGAATTCATAAATGTGGAAGGCAACAGAAATGGCAATAAAATGGAAATTTCCTATGTTACATGTAAATTATTTCTTTGTGTGTTATTTTAAGTATTATTTATTAATTAGCTAGATAGAATTCATAAATTTTATCACGCTTTAGCGATAGAGTATAGATTTGAGACGGTAAATGATGTAGGGGAGAAGAATTCTGTAAATTATGATGTCACTCTTAAAATGGTTAATGCTTGCATCTTTATGAATTAACAATATTTTAGTTATAAAATAAAATATAAAATATCTGTGTGTAATTGTTAGAGAAATAATAATTTAGAGAAAATACAAATTGTTTCTCCAATTAGCTTGGAGAACAATATTATAGTAATCACGCATAGTGCGACGAAAAAATTTCGAAGGGGAGATACTCAAAATGCGTTTGAAATAATTTTAAATGGCTTACTTTCATTTAAAATTGCAACAAATAAAAAACTTGTATATATTTCTGCTTTTTGTGTGATTATTATTACATAACATTGGATAAACATATAGTAGTTTACGTCATGATGAATAGTTATATAATCTTTTGTGGAATAAATATAAACAAATTTCATTTGAAATATATAATATGTCACGACTGTAATTATGGATATAGAATAGGCTTAACTTAGCTCCAAATTCAATATAAAAATTCCTCTAAAATAAAACATCCAACGAAAACGTATGAACATAATTTGATACTGAATAGTATCCTGTATCGTAATCATTAATAATTGTTTTATCTAACAAGTAAGTAATTCTGTAAAACTCCAATAATAGTAATGCAAGTAAGTTATCTGTTGCCCCTTACTTTGACACTTAGCGCCATCTGTTAATATTTATTGCCATAAAATAAATAAAAGTTGGGCTCCCTAGAGCCCTAAAAAAAAGTCGACCTAGGGACATGCCCATACTGATGCTGAATAAATTTCTATATCATATTCCTAAATATATTTTTCAGATTTTAAATAAAAAAGTTACATACATACATACATACATTCACACACATATACATATTCTATATTTTATAAGTAAATATATCAATAGATTTCAGTAATTTTCGGGGCCAAATAACAACATTATCTGAGATACGAACGACTCCAGTTAAGAATAAAGCTTATGTTCGAATTAAGTTCATAACTGGATGATCCTGTACTTATATTTTGCTCTAAATTCTTCTGAAAGATGTCTGCGTAGAAAATTTTTTCCTGTTTAAATTTCACTTCTGACAAAATCGAACATGACACTGTGGAACCTGTGATGACTTTTATAACGATCCACACAACCAGTCACGTATAAATAATAACTTTCCCTGTAATTCGACTCGCGACAAGTTCTAGCGGTCTACAAACTAGCTTCGTTACAACACGCCTTAAGGGTTACTTTAAGTTAAAATTTTCCCAATTGAATTTGCTAGTTTTACACTTAATATTTGATTATTAATCGTTAGTTTTACGCTTAATATTTGATTATTGATTTTAACAATTCAATACAATAGATATATCATTGACAAATCAGCATAAAAAACTAAAGGTGATTGACATTATAAAATAAGTTCCAAGTACATATGTATTCATCATTATATAGTATTTAGAAATTAAAATGTTTAAAAATAATCGTTATAATAATAATAAAAATTACAAAAATTAAGAAAAATTTAAACAATAAGGCGGAGTGGGGTAAGGGCGTATTTGGGGGAAATGCATTATCGGGATTTTTTTATTATAAGATAATCGAAATTTTGCTATTTGATATTGTAGTATTCTACTACAAGTTAATATCGATCTATCGACGTAGATAACTCACGATAAATGATAGGAATCCAGTATTTACGTCGACTCTTACAAACTCGTGGCGTCCGAACAGCAAACAAAACTTTGGCAGCATTTTAAAAGTGCAATAAATTCTTACGATAACTTCATATTAGGAGATATTTTTTTAATAAGTACGAAGAATATTAATTAGTTGACATTGCATAAACAATATTTTTTTTAGATTTTAAAAGTTTTTGAGAAAAACCCTGGAAAGTTCTTTCTCCGTAAATATTGTTACCTGGAGAAAGTGTCTAACAGCGCCATGGGATAAGTGCCTATTAGGCTGTTCTTAGTGCCTCATAACGCGTTTAATTTTATTTTTTCGTGTTCTACATTTTAATCTGTTTATTAGCTTCTCTTCCTAGCATATAACATGGGTCGCAGCTACGTCAGAAAAACCAACAAGGACGATTATTCAAAAGAAATGAACGGCATGCGAACGTTGTCCGAGATTGACGATTGGTTAAATGCAAAGATATCAATTAAAATTTTCATGTAAACCAGTTTTTATTCGATAAAAAGCATTTTGTCATATTTCACTATACCCCCTCACATTCCACAAGGAGGGACACAACCTCCGTCCCTCCAACCTGTATGTTCATACAGGTTGGGGGCCATCGAAAAGTGACTCGTGTAAAAGGTTTAGATCACCATGCCTTCGTTTTTAAAAAAATCGAGGTCAAATGTCATGACACCAGACCACGCCGCTTATATACCTAAAAAATTAGTTCCCTTTCAGCTACAGTAAATTGCTGGCGTAGTAGTTAAGGCGTTTGCATGCAGAACTGAAGGTTGTGTGTTCGAGTCTCGTTTACGTATTTTTTTTCCAAGTCAATAAATTAAAATATTACTAGCAATAAAATTTCAGATAAAATCAATTTTTTTTTTTTTAGTTCCCTTTCAGCTACAGTAAATTGCTGGCGTAGTAGTTAAGGCGTTTGCATGCAGAACTGACGGTTGTGTGTTCGAGTCTCGTTTACGTATTTTTTTCCAAGTCAATAAATTAAAATATTACTAGCAATAAAATTTTAGATAAAATCAATTTTTTTTTTTGTCATAGTTACGTATGGGATAGCAACAATTCGACGAGTTGCTACTACCCCATACGTAAAGAGGCTTCGAGCGCAAATGGATATATTAGATATCACCCGACGCATAGTGAATTACGATAATTAGAAAGTGAGAGTGATAAAGCGAGAAAGAGTCCGAACAATAATTGAAAAGTGATTTTGCCGAACGTAACTATGACAAAAAAAAAATAAATAACTTACTTTTACCTTGAAGTTTTATTGTTGTTAATATTTTAATTCATTCACTCGAAAAAACAAGGTACACAAGCGAGTCTCGAACTTACAACATTCAGCTCCGCAGGGAAGCACCTTAGCCACTACACCGCCACTTTGTGCTGAAATAACTGCCGTTTTTGGCATGTAAGCGGTGCGGTCCGGCTTTATGACATTTGACCTCGATATTTTTAATAACGAAGGCATAATGACCTAAACTCTTTTACAGGAATCACTTTTCGATGGCCCCCAACCTGTATGTTAAAGCCTATCGAAATCGGTGGGACGGAATTGTTCTCTGACATTTCAAAAGTTCAAATCTCGTTTCTTTAACAAAGAATAACCTTTAAAACGAAGCAACTAAAAATAATGCGGTAAAAAGCATTTTATTACAAATTTGTTCTTAATTCTGCTCGTAAGTTTCTTTAACAAAGGATAACTCTAAAACGAAACAACCTATCTTAATGCCGTAAAAAGCATTTTATACCAAATCTGTTCCTAATTCTGCTCATGCCAATCAAGGTGATAAATAAACTTCAAAACTTTTTTAACTTGCAGGTATGCTCTTACCTCGTTTCGGGTTAAGTGCGAATAGCTGACATTTTGTACAATTTTGTCGCAAATTTAAATTTTTCAAAAATGATTTAAACGGTAATAGGTGCGCAATCCGATCGTTAATGACCCTGCCAAATATTTATAAAATCGGTTAAAATCCTTTCTTTTCTCAAATTTCAAGAGTTCAATCCTTTTTTTTAAACAAAGAATAACTCTAAAACGAAACAACCTATCTTAATGCGGTAAAAAGCATTTTATAGTAGATTTGTTCCTAATTCTGCTCGTGCCAACTTGGGTGCGTAAATAAACTTCAAAGGTTTTTTTAACTTGAACGTACACTCTTACCCCGTTTCTGGTTAAGTGCGTGATAGCTACATTTTGTAAGATTTTGTCGCAAATATAAAATTTTCAAAAATAATTTAACGGTATTAACTGTGGAATGCCATTGTTAACGACCCTGCCAAATATCTATACAATCGGTTGAAATACCTTCATTTAAAGTCCAACTTTGTAAAAACCGTTGGCACTTACCCCACTCCGCCTTAATTGAAAGAGTTTGAAGTTGGCTTGCAGAACAAAGAAAGCAGTTCTAAGAAAGACGAGCCTGTTATCTGGTAAATTGGATCTTCAACTTAGTTCGCCTGCGGTCACAGAGTTCTAGTTGTATAAACACGTGTTCACTTAACGTTGTCATGGTTGTTTAACAAATTGATGTTTTAAAAGTTATAAAAATAAACTGAATTATAGAAAAAGGAATTTTAATTGGTCCGGGCCTCACACATCGTCCTCAGTATCGGGAATTAAACTAGAATTACTACGAATTAATTTTTGATCTTGACTAGGAATTTTAATTGTCCGGGCCTCACACTTCGTCCTCAGTATCGGGAATTAAACTAGAATTACTACGAATTAATTTTTGATCTTGACTATCCTGTTTATTGTCATCTCCAGGGAAGAAATCATGCAAAATTTTGTTAAAAGTCATTTCAATAGAATTGGTATAACCATCTTCAGTAAGAACAGAGGAAGGAATTGTAACTTTTTAAAATTTATTAAATACAATTTTATAAGGCTTAGACCAAATATTATCTTTGTTATCACTGCAATAATTTCTCCAGGCTTCAATGCGTGTCTTGTTAATTAAAATTTTATAATTCCTGAAAGAAGTCAAATATTCATTTTGTAATTAGCTTTTTCTAATAGGATCAATTTCCCTCCTATATATTCTGAAAAGCCTACGGACTTTTTGTTTATTGTGACTAAGCTCAGTAGTTCACCACGGAATCCTAAAAGACTTTTCCCTAAAAGAAGTCGCTGCCTTATAAAAATTATTAACAGTATTCGTAAGATTCACGACATAATTATCAATATCATCACAAGAATTGATACAGTCGAGGGTAACAGGAGTCCAATTATTAGTAAATAATTCTCTGAACAAGTCCCAGTTAGTATAGGGAATAATCCCTTTGTCAAGCCTATTCCTAGTTAAGTAATTATCGATAACAGTAAAAATTAAATTGTGATCACTAGCAGTTAACACCTCAGAGGTATTGCAGTTTAAACCCCAAATTAATAATTCCTTATTAACGAGACACACATCAATCCAACTCTCCCCGAGAGATCTCGAATGGGAGAGGACTGCTATTAACAGAAATTAAACCCATATTGTTCATAAACTGAATTAAATCGTATCCCCTATCATCCTCAACCGGGCTATGCCAAACCGATATTTTGGCGTTAAAATCACCACCAATAAGGATAAGTCTATTTTAAAATATAAAACTGCCTCCAAAAGATATTCAAATCCTTCGTTGAAATTGCAATCAGGGGGAAATAAGTAGATATAATCACAAATTCTTTTTGGCAGTATTTAACACAAACACTAGTCATGTAAACATTAGTGAATTGTTTAAGCAGCATAACATCAGTATCAGTATTCCTAACTAAAACACCAACTTTTATGGTGTAATTAGTGGTTTCTTTAGGAAGGATATCCAAAGAACCAAATAAGGCAATTTTATTCTTATACAGATAAAGTTCTTGAACTAACATAATGTCAACATCCATATCAAACATACAGTATTTTTAAGAGCAACCGAGGTGCTGGCCTTACTCCTCTGGACATTTATTTGAATAATTTTAAACTTATTAACTTTTTCCGAATTACAATTATTTTAATTACAATTATTACCGTTTATTACTTTATTATTATTATTAGTATCCTTGTTTTAATTATAATTTAAGAGGAAAATGAGTCATAATTTACTTACCAAAGTAAATAAAATAAAAAAAAACGAAGTCTAATTATTCATAGTGTAGTAGCAGGTGCATGTTGTTATGTTTGTTGGGAGAAACGGGGTGATTTATGGCTTGATGAGGGTTGACAGTGGTTTCCAGTGTCGATAATTGGATGCATCTGAGGGGGAAATGGGGATCAAGTTGCAAACGTTGGGGATATGAAACTGTTGTAAAGGGTAAAGTACGTTTGGCCTCCAAATAAAGAACAACACAATAGTTAGTTTTTTTTTACTGTCAGTATTTTCATTTTCTTTATATATTGACACGTGTTCTGATAAGCATTATGGTCAGTAGGATATTTCTCTTCCTTTAATAATTTATTTAATTTGCAGCAATTGACACATTTTCCAACTTTGTCCTTGTTAGGACATTCCTTGAACAGATGTTTTCCCGCACAGTGGCCGCAAGCTTTTTCTTCACTGCAGTTCTTTGCTATATGCTATACTATATCTTATACAATATCCTTTGCTATACTATATCTTCCTTGGTCAAAACCATAGCAGTTATAACACCGCAGAACCGGTATAAAGTCGTCAACTTTGATTTCTGTCCATTCAATACAGACAGATCTCATTTTTATTAAAAGGTTCCGCACCCTTGGCGGTACAGAGACAACAATGTGACGATGTTGAAAATCTTCTCCTCTTTTAAAAATTGATGTTACAAGTTTGCAGGATTCTGTAAAATCTTTCTTTTCAAAAATTCTATTTATTTCAGTATTTTGATTGTAAATATATTCATTTATCTTATTTTCTTTAATGTATTTCGGGACGTTTAATAAGATAATTTTCGGGTTACGTTTGTA
>AYEL01087702.1:0-55452 GCA_000484575.1 Olivierus martensii
TGTGTAATTGTTAGAGAAATAATAATTTAGAGAAAATACAAATTGTTTCTCCAATTAGCTTGGAGAACAATATTATAGTAATCACGCATAGTGCGACGAAAAAATTTCGAAGGGGAGATACTCAAAATGCGTTTGAAATAATTTTAAATGGCTTACTTTCATTTAAAATTGCAACAAATAAAAAACTTGTATATATTACTGCTTTTTGTGTGATTATTATTACATAACATTGGATAAACATATAGTAGTTTACGTCATGATGAATAGTTATGTAATCTTTTGTGGAATAAATATAAACAAATTTCATTTGAAATATATAATATGTCACGACTGTAATTATGGATATAGAATAGGCTTAACTTAGCTCCAAATTCAATATAAAACTTCCTCTAAAATAAAACATCCAACGAAAACGTATGAACATAATTTGATACTGAACAGTATCCTGTATCGTAATCATTAATAATTGTTTTATCTAACAAGTAAGTAATTCTGTAAAACTCCAATAATAGTAATGCAAGTAAGTTATCTGTTGCCCCTTACTTTGACACTTAGCGCCATCTGTTAATATTTATTGCCATAAAATAAATAAAAGTCGGGCTCCCTAGAGCCCTAAAAAAAGGTCGACCTAGGGACATGCCCATACTGATGCTGAATAAATTTCTATATCATATTCCTAAATATATTTTTCAGATTTTAAATAAAAAAGTTACATGCATACATACATTCACACACATATAGATAATCTATATTTTATAATTAAATACATCAATAGATTTCAGTAATTTTCGGGGCCAAATAACAACATTATCTGAGATACGAACGACTCCAGTTAAGAATAAAACTTATGTTCGAATTAAGTTCATAACTAGATGATCTCCTCTACTTATATTTTGCTCTAAATTCTACTGAAAGATGTCTGCTTAGAAAATTTTTTCCTGTTTATATTTCACTTCTGACAAAATCGAACATGACACTGTGGAACCTGTGATGACTTTTATAACGATCCACACATTTAGTAACTAACATCGAATCAGGAAGGCATTCCAATAACTATTTAATCCAAAACGAAGAGTTCACCTGTATTCAATAATTATTTAATCTAATATTTAATCATAACAAATTTAAGAAGCTTTCACCCAAAACACCTATTTAACTGCACGCTTTCAAATTGTCTTAAAAATTGATAATGGTTTACTCTATTTATATATAATTCAATTTATTTTCAGAACCCCATAGAGGATACAATACATTCCAAGAGGACGACAAAGAATTTTATATGAAATTCTTCACAGAAAATCTACTAAAATTCATTTCTTCTCCGGCAGGCAAGATTATCATAATCCTTCTGTTTTTCATCAATTTAAGCATCGGCACTTGGGAAGTTATATATATGAGGGAAGGATTGAATGTCTTTGGTCTTTTTCCACAAGATTCAGAAATTACAAGAGGTTTTCGGACTTTTTATAAATATTTCACAGAATATTTTTATTCTTCCATATAATTATTGATAAACCATTGGATTATTCTGATCCTCAAGTTCAGAAGTCAATAGAAGATCTAATGACTAAATTCAAATCTAACCCAAATATCGCAGGTTCCGATCTAGAATTCTCCTTGTTGAAATATTTTAAGAAATTTCAAGCATCACCAATATCAAAATATTTGTTAAGAGGCTACGATTTGAAACAAAAGCAAGATTTTATCGATGCTTTAAAAGGCGTATTCCTCAAAATAAATTCAGCAAAGCTGCTTAAGGATGACGTTGTTTTTAACGAAAATTATACAGAGATCATCAGTAGCCGATTTTTTGTCACAGCTACGAATTTAACCGATAGAAATACAGAGATTAGAGTTTTTCAAGAAATGCAGAAAATAGCAGATGAATCGCCGTTACCTATTAGTAGCCGATTTTTTGTCACAGCTACGAATTTAACCGATAGAGATACAGAGATTAGAGTTTTTCAAGAAATGCAGAAAATAGCAGATGAATCGCCGTTACCTATTTTTATTTATTCTTATCTTTCTACTATTGTTGAACAAGGAGTTATCATCAAGCAATTAACTCTTCAGTTGTTTTGGATAACGTCAATCTTGATTTTCGTTGTCCTTTTTATCTTCATTCCGAATTTGAAATGTTCAGTTATTGTTTCCTTGTGTGTTCTATCCATTGTAGTGGAAACTGTAGGTTATATGATGTTTTGGGATATTAACTTGGATTTGGTCTCTTTGATCGTTATTATTCTCTGCTTAGGATTTTGTATCAACTACCCTACTCATATTTGTTACGCTTTTTTGTCTTCCCCTCAGAATACTGTGAAAGATAAGTTGAAGGACAGTTTATACCATGTTGGTTTCCCCATAATTCAGGGGACACTGACTACAGTTTTAGGTCCTTTGATTTTATTTTCTACCGATATGTATTTTTATACCACATTTGTAAAGTTAGTAATAATAATTTCAATACAAACGGCATTTCATGCATTATTAGTTATTCCAGTTTTGATTTCCGTTTCGTCATATTTTCTAAAATAAAAATTTTCCATGTTTTCAGACCAATATCGTAGTGTTTTAATTTATCCATTTATCGTTTATAAAATTTAAAATGAAACCATTGATATGTAAATTTTATTAAAATATGCAATAAAATAAAAAATTCGATTTGAACTTAAAAATTCCTCGTAAATTGTCATGTCAATCGGATTTGATTGAGCTGATTCCTTTAAAGACCATGTTCAATTCTTTGATCCACAACTTCATTTGTTCAGGATGGTTCTGCACATCGTGTTGAACCCCATCCTTCATCCTTCCTTATGTGCCCATCATGGATGTTGGCCTGCCTGGGATAGGCTCTAAAACAATCGTCTAGAAAACTTATTCCATATGTGATACAGCAGCATAATTTAAACTCGCTTTAAATTTTTATGTCTTCAGAATAATCAGCCGACATTCTCTTACCACCATGGAGGGTCTGGTTTCAATTCCAGATTCAGCACACAGTTTTTTTGAAAGACTTCAGCCTCAGTTTGTTGAAAACCATCCTTCGAACTTCCAATTGATCCCAATATGTAATTGGTCATCTCTAATGATTGTGTTTTCCCGAACTTTTTACTTTCTGGAGAATCGGGAATTCTCGAATTAGTAATATATTTAAATAATTTACATTTAGGCAGTATCACTTTGACCAAAGTCTCTTTTGGAGGATTTCTGTATATTTCCAATTTATTGTACACTTTTTAATTTCAACATTTAATGATAACACCCAATCTAAAAAAAAAAAATTTACAAAAAATACACATTTATAAAATATTAATTCATACAGTTTTATAAGATGAAATATTAACACCCAATCTAAAAAAAACTATTTACAAAAAATACACATTTATAAAATATTAATTCATACAGTTTTATAAGATGAAATATTTAAGAAATTAGAACAAAATCCAATAGAAAAAATAAAAAAGGCATTAAATAATTTATTAATGGATGGGGAACAAAAAATATAATTAATAAAAAAGAAATTTTAATAAAAGTTCATTGAGAATTCCAAAATTGAATTTAAGGTAAAAGACACCTAGAGTAGATTTATCTTTTTAAAATCTACTCTAGTTGTAATCTTTTTCTAATTAATCTTTTTGAAAGAAAGATTAAATGAAATTCAGAACTCACCGTGTTCAATAAGAAATACAGAAGATTTTAAGTAAAAAGTTAAAAAGTAATAAAATTTAACCAAATTATGAATTAGGCTCTTTAGATATTGTAAAGTTATATTCTAGTATATCATTACAGCTAATTGTAAAAACTCTGAGGTTAGGTTAGATTAAGCCGCCATATCCTCATATGATATACTGTATCTGGCGGCGGCCATTTATAGAACCCATCATAGGCTGGCCAACACCCATGATGGGGTCAACAGATGGTTGAAGGATGGGGTTCAACGGGCCGAGGCCACGCTGCTGAAAAACTGGAGATGTGGGACCCGGATTTGAACCCGGATCATCCAGGTAGTAAGCCAAAGCTTTACCACGCGGCCATGTAAAAACTCTGAGAAATTATAATATAAATAGTTGGATCATAAATGCTTTTGAATTTTGTTTCTATAATAATTTTGTAGAATGTAAATGGAAAATACTATAGACAAATGATGGCATAATAATGGAATCTGTAATAGGCCCGAAATTAGCTGAAATTGTTCTAATTGAGTTAGATAATTATCTTCTAAAATGTAAAGGCGTAAAATTTATAAGTAGGTTTGTGGATGACAATTCGTGTTTTTTTTTTTTCATAAAGATTTAACAAGTTTAGAAAAAATAGATTATGCAAATTTTTTTATTTTGTGTTTTTTTTTTCATAAAGATTTAACAAGTTTAGAAAAAATAGATTATGCAAATTTTTTTAATAAACTTTTAAAGTTCAGAAGAGAAAAAAATGTAGTCGAAAATTAAATTATTTGGATATAACAATAATTAGAACGGATAATGAATTGTGCTTTAAAAGATTTTGGAAACAGTTAAATAATTTAAAATTATTCGATTTTTATTCGAATACACCATATCACATAAAAAAGAGTTAGCTTATATCGGAAATTAAAATTAGATAGCAGTATAGAGAACGGAAACGAGAGAAAAACCCCTAATAAGAAAAAGCCGAGAGAGTAAAAGTTTTGCTTCCCGACAGATGGCGCCACGCGACGCCGCGCTTCGCGTTGCCAGATTCTCGCCCATAGGTAAGCTATACTTTTACCATTACCTGCTCATTGATTGAGCGGAAATATAATCATATGATTTAATCTAATAATACTGTATATAACGACACCATCTCCCAACTCATGTAGGGATCGAAGAGGGAATCCTAAATGGCATCCATTATTATGTTACAGTGCCATCTGCGAATTCTGCCTTTGTAGAGGAACTACAATTTCAATGTTATTTCTATTCTTTAATTTTTTAAATTATTAATAACAACAAATAATTTGGGCTGTCGCAGATATCCAAAAATTAGACCTTTCTAATGATTTCCTATTTATCTAAATCGCTATAGTAGTTCAACCGAATAGGGTTCATCCAGCCAGCCAGCCACGTTTGACTATTAATAATATAATAATAGTTTAAATAGATGATAATTATTTAGTATTTTCTTTTCAGTACCGTATCAAAAAGATATTTTTATGATGTTAAAAATATATTTTAAACTTTTAATATAGATATTACCCAAAATTGCAATTTGTAGTAAAAAATTTAACTTATTTAGGAAGAATAACCCAGTCAATATTGAATACTGATCATGTAAAACTTTATTATAGATATTGCCCAAAATTGCAATTTATAGTAAAAAATTTAACTTATTTAGGAAGAATAACCCAGTCAATATTGAATACTGATCATGTAATATGTAGGTTAGAATGAACATGTGATGTACCGCATACATACATTGGAGAAACAAAACGTGAATTAAAAGTAAGAATAAATGAACATAATAGATATATAAGGTTATATCAATACAAATCAGGAATAGCTGCGTATTGTTTAGAAAATAAGTGCAATATAAATAACTTTATTATAATATTAAAACAGGAATGTAAACACGAAAAGATTATTTTATGAATTTTATTTTATTAAGAAAGAGACTTTAAAAAATAAAAATTTATTAGTAAATAATAAAAATGGATTAAATATATCAGAGGAATGGCGAAGTATAATTTTACCCACCCCACAGGGCACTAATTAATACTTTATAAAACAGTGAAAATATAAATTAGAATGTTCCACTCCCTGTGGGTAAGGGGTTAGAATATGCCACCATCTGACCCCACGTGGAGTAAAAGGCTCCTAAAGGGGTCACCTCGTACCATTCGGTGGTTGTCGCGTCCGTCACTGGGATCTCATTCGCAGGTCCCTACACGGAACCGGGACTGCTGGTGGTGCCCAAATCCGTCCCTAGGGTCTGCGATGGGACCCCATACGGACACCGGACCGTCCGGCGGGCACGCCCGCCTCGCACCATTTTTTTGTGCCAACCTCGTATTCGGAGGAAAAAGCTCCAGCTAGAACCTCCATATTACTCGCGTGAAGAAAAAAAAAAGAAGAAAATCAGAATGTTCCTCCTTATCACCTCCGAAGAAGAAGAAGAATTAGAATGTTTTTCTCCCGAAAGTAAAAAAGTTTTTCTTGATATTGGTGTAAATACAAAAAAAGAATGTTTAAAATAATAATATAGAACTCAAAGTAAATGCTCCATTTAAAATTGGAGGTAAATTATTTTGGCTGGATTCTGCTTTTCACGGAATTGTGAAATGTGATTCCATTCGATAGATCTCATCAAGCTGGTCAAAAATTATAATAGAATGCACAGATTAGAAGATATTTCGAAAAATTTATCTCAGAATTGGTAAAATCAAAAAATTATAATACAACCATGGACGAAAGCGGCACCGATTAGAAGATATTTCGAAAAATTTACCTCAGAATTGGTAAACGAATACAGTATGTATCGCTGCTATATTGAACGAGAAGTGAAAAGTCACGTGACTATCATCGTAATGAAGAAACCTGTTTTACACCTTGTTTTGAAAGCCAAAAATACGCCGGGAATTGTTCTTACTATGGTACAATTGTCGCCTTACAGAAGCACGGCGAAAGTAATACATATCGAAAGGGGGGCCGAAACACGCAAGAAATTCTTAATGGACCAGAAGTCAAAGATCAAACGTTTACGAGCTACAGAGGCATCTAGGTGGCATAGGTAGTGTAGTATGGGAACGGGACGCGTCGCTTCGCAGATCACAGCGAAGCCAGGCACAACGCCAAACCACATGCGCTATTTGCAATAAACGGAACTTTGAGGGTCTATATCTCGTAAACGTTTACCTTTGCCACGGTCCATTAGGAATTTTTCGCATGTTTAAGCCCTCCTTTCTGTGTGTATTACTTTCACCATGCTTCGGTAAGCCGACAATTGTACTCTTACGATCATGTGGGTTATGGTTTTATGCTGAAATTCATAAGTTACTTATGCAATTTATAGATTTATAGATTATATATTTGCATTAAGATGTATAATTACATCATCTTGAAAGTGTTCTTGCCAAGGTGTTTGAATATAATTCTTGCGCGACACCTTCAAGATGTATTACAGTAAACACCCGTATAACGTGCTCTCCAATAACACGAATTCATGTAACGAAATCTCTTTTCTATAACACGAATTCGTATAATTTTACATCTTGAAAATTGTCACGCAAGACACTGCCCCTTTCAGGATGGCGTCGCGCACAGGTATCGATATTTCGTTGTGATAAGTACTTTTTCAAATAGCTACTTATTAGTTCCGTTTTCGCGATTGATTTATATATCGATTTATTACTAGTAATATGACTAAAAATTTTATGCAAAAATCTCGGATTCTGTGAAAAGCAGAATCTTGCCATTATTTTTTATTTAATATTATGGTTAAAATATTATTGAATTAAAATTTATTAAATGTTATGCAGATAATATTAATAACGAATAATAGATATTGAGAAATTGGGTAACATTTGAACTCACCTGCCGACGACGAGCGCGTCTCGTTGCAAGCTGATGCAGCTTGCCAGCGCCGTCTGAACAATCGCGTCCAAACTGACGGATTGCTTGCGAACGGAAACGCCGACAACTAGCCTGAGAATCGAAATGCAGGGTTTTCTGCCCTGTGAGCGAGCGGGCTTTTCTCCCCGGGGGTTTTTCGACCCCCAGAATATAGCGGACGCGGCCCCCGACTGTTCCTTCGGACCTCCAGAACCGGCTTTTCTACGGAATTTCGACCGCCGAAATGCAGGTTTTCTGCCCTGTGAGCGAGCAGGCTCTTCCTCCCCCCGGGGGTTTTTCGGGTCCGCAAATATTGCGGACGCGAAAAAAGCCCCCTTTTTCCGGCCTGCGCCCCCCGGCTCACGCTACACTTCGCTTAGTGCAGTGCAGCGCGAAAACGGGCATACGCGAAGTTTAATTACTAAAAAAAATCCCAGATTTAAGATTACGTAAGCAACAGTTATTTAATTTTGGTGTTCTTAGATTAAATCGCACTCGGCGTTCTTTTCCTTTTTGCTTATTTAATTCAAAGTTTATAAATGATATAAATGATTATATTTATTTTGACTATTACATTTAAAAAAATATGTTCCGTAAATTTACGACATCTAATATTTGGACTTATGATGAAAGTATGATATTTAGATAATTTCCTTTTTTTTCTTGTATTTTATTTAATTCTTGTAAATCTCTTAAGTATTGTTGTTTTGTACCTGTGGGGCTGTTGATTACATGTATGTAATTATTTGCCGAATTAAATTAATTTAAATTAAATTAAAAATAGATATCGCTGGAGGCATCGCGGACGCGGCGCGTCTGCAAGCGGCACTGGCGCGCTCAACGCACGGCAGACAGAAACGCGCTCGACGCCACTAGAAAACGAGGCAAAGTCGCTCCTCATGCGCAGTGTACACTCGCTGACGTAGTCAAGAATTGCGCATGCGCCGTGGAAGCAGGCGCGTCGACGAGTCAAATACGACTTTTCAAGGGTTTCCAGCAGAACGAACGCATATCGTAGTGCCTATGGAGGTGACCTATAGAGTGAAAGGATCCGGAATCGAGTCCCGTGGAAGACAGAAAGAATTTATCAGACAACGAAAATTGTTTCCTGCGGTGGGATAGAAGAAAAACGACAACAGAGGATAAGGGGATATAAAATAGAAATGAGAGAAAACCCCTCATAAGGGGAAGAAAGAGGAGCAAAAATTTTTCCTCCCGCCAGATGGCGCCGCGCGACGTCGCGCCTCCTCTCGCGCGCTCGTCGTCGGCAGGTGAGTTCAAATGTTACCGAGAAATTGTAAGGATTCTAAAAAATTGCTTTTTGTTAGTTTGGTGAATTGATAATTGAAAGAAAACTAGTGAAAATAGAACTGTTACCTTGTATCAGCAGGAGTGGCGTTTTCGCTAATGGATGGAAGCCGCCATGGCTTCCATCCGTTTAGCTTGGTGAAAGGAGGAAGATTACTCTCGTCATCGCCGTAATATGTAAAAATTATAATTATTGTTTAAAATGAGTTTAGTAATTATTGTATATTTAGAATAATGATGAGAAAAAAAGAACGAAAGGCTGGTTGAACAGAAAGAAGAAATTTATTTTTCTAATATTTAGTTGAGTTAACAAATATGCAAACGTGAGTCGACATAAATATGGTGAACTGTTGAGATCATTGCTGTTATGGTGAATCATCCTTGTGAGTGGACTTGAGTCATTCCCTGTTTGGAAAGCATCAGTAACTGTTGGTTGTGTCATCGTAAGAATCAGCCTTGTTCACGCCAAACAATTGAGCTTACTATATTAACTTGTTTTGTAAGTTACCTTTTGTATAATTTGGTTATGTTGAGTCATTCCCTGTTTGGAAAGCGTCAGTAACTGTTAGTTGTGTCATCGTAAGAATCAGCCTTGTTCACGCCGAACAATTGAGCTTACTATATTAACTTGTTTTGTAAGTTACCTTTTGTATAATTTGGTTATAATAAATTTTAAGAATTTAGAATTACCATGGAGGTGTATTATTGCTGTTCGATTGTCTGTCAAAAACAGACATTAAGATCGAGATCAGTATTCGACCGAACCTCGTCCATCCAGGCCTATGGGGGGTATGGAATCAGAATCCTACAGAGGAAACCAGAGGTGGGACCGGACCTCGAAAAATTATATTTTATTAAAGAAACTTATTGTGAAAGCATTTTTGGAAAATTAAATGTAAATGAAGTTTAATAAATGTTAATTAGATAAGGCAATAAGAATATTAAATTAAGTGTAAATAAACTTTATGTAAATACACGAAATATCTGAAAAAATCCTTCTGTCGGAGAATTAATTGGAGCAATGAAAAATTATAATCGGTAAATCAGTAATGAAAAATTTTTTCTATAGGTTTGGTGCTTTTTAAATAATTGTTAATTTGTATTTAAAAAACTTTTACCGCATGGTATAACAAGAACTGAAGAGGGTGATAAAGGCCGAAATGCTTATTCCTATAGCATGCAAATCTGATTCATATCATTTTATAAACTACAGTAAGACCACGTTTAATGCGGGGGATACGTTCCAAGAAAAAACAAGCCCTCAACTAAGTCATCTTACCATGTAAATAATGAGGTTAGATGAAACAGGAGAGTGAATAAAAAATATATGTACCATTTTTTATTTTATTTTCTTTAGTAACATGTATTATTATTATTACTGTGTTATTACAATTCTATTACATTAATTATAGACAATTTTATTAATCCTTATATTTAAGAAGTTTACCCTTATATTTAAGAATTAGTCATATTCATCACGTGATGACACCTAGATATGAAGGCCCCTTTAATTTTTATTGTATATCTAAAGGTTGGTTCCATTAACGCGAAACCCTGGCCCGCTTGCGACGAACGCAACGCGAAACCGCGGCGCAGGTTAATTCTTATTTCTTATTTTATTTTCAGATTCGACGTTTATTTTTATAATGTAAAATATATATATATATATATATATATAACACACACACTTGGTTTTAATTAAACACAACCACGTAAACATCTCTAAGATGAGGGTTAATTCTTATTTCTTATTTTATTTTCAGATTCGACGTTTTTTATTTTTATAATGTAAAATATATATATATAACACACACACTTGGTTTTAATTAAACACAACCAGGTAAACATCTCTAAGATGACTTGTTGGGACCTAAATACATAGGTCTAATATAGAAATGCTTTAAACAGAAAACAATTCTTTTACGGTTTAATATAAAGATTTAAATTTTATTTTTACATATGAACATTAAAAACTTAACTGTTTTATAGAAAATGTTATTATTTATTTGCGATATTAGAGGTTTAATATAAAATATTTTTACTAATTCAATAAAATAAAAAAAACCAACTATTTGAAATATTTTTAAAATTTCTATATATTAAAATCACAAAAAAATTAAAATCTCTTTATGTTAAAAAACACAAAAAATAATTATTTACAATTTAATATAAAACAGTTTAAAATAAAATAAAAAACAATTTGCGGTTTAATATAAAAGTATTTTTTACAATTTTTTTCGGTAAATCTAACTTGAAAATTTTATCACAATATTAAAAAACATGCTTAGGTTAAAACATTTCATAATTCCCAAACGTCTTAACCCAACTCTATTCGTCATGCTCCACGTGTCACGTCATTTTCGCTGTTATCCATCCCAGTGACCTCATAGCCCCTGCGGGTATACTTCCCTGCCTGTGACGTCTCTTCCGTGATGTCACTTCCACCTCTATATTCGTACCACCAGAGGGTGATCTTACTACTTTCGTGTATTTCGGCGTCAAATTTCTGACATCAAATTGTGGTATCAGAGAATGTCGAAAACTGTGCGCCCATCTGTAATGTTGAACGTCGGGTCTGACATCAGGAACAGTTTAGATCGTGTTGCTTCAGCACGGTGAGGAATATTGAGATAAGCGCACGTCAAGATTTTTGCCCCGAAAACTGATTGTGCGCCCATCTGTAATGTTCAACGTCGGGTCTGACATCAGGAACAGTTTGATCGTGTTGCTTCAGCACGGTGAGGAATATTGAGATAAGCGCACGTCAAGATTTTTGCCGAAAAACTGTGAGCAGTAAGGGTAAACGACGCGTCAGAGGTCCAGAAGTGAAGGGAGAAATGCGGAAATAATTGACAACTAAATTATATATAACTAAATACTACATTTAATATAATATACGAGTACTCGTAATAATAATAATACAAATAATTAGAAAACAAATAGAATCATAATACGAACCAAAGACATATAGAACAGAATTAAACTAACGAAAACAAAGACCTAATCCTAACCTTAACGGGGCTTTAATATGTTTTAACGCGTGAGAGACAGATAGACCCATGAACATAACATGAGAGAGAATCTTTTTTTCTTCTTTTCTTCATATTTTCTTTAGTTTCTTTTCCCAAATAATATTTCCTTTAGTTTCTTGAACTGAAGACAATAATACTGACGAATGCAAAGACGATGACATTCATTCGACCACGGACATAGTTGAAGAGGAGAGGTGAAGAAGGGATGAACTGAGCCACAGCCAGAGCTAAACTAGCTACAGTCAGAGCAAGAGCAAAACTCTCTGCAAACTGTTAAAAACTGCTTTCTTTCATTTTTTTTACTCCTTCTACTTTCTTTAAATTCTCCAGTCATGTCAAACTGAAGAGAAAGTTTAAAACGAAACTAAACTCTTCATTGGACAAGGGAAATTCTATTTCTTGCATCTCATTGGTGTAGAAAACTGTCAAAATAAAATTACTCTAGTTTACTTTAATCAGGATCAATGACTTCGAGTCACTGGATATCTCAGTTTGTTTCGCTCCCAGGTATATTTTATGACTTTATCTTTCAAATCTAACATTTTATTTACTTCTCCCGATCAAAAAGTTATTCAAAAATAATATAGTTTTTCCGGTTAATTTCATTAGCTTCACAATGCAAATGAAGTTATTATATTTAATCAGTACAATTAATTTAGTAAAAACAGTTTTTGATAAGGAACTCAAATTATGCTTTTCAAGTTTTACAAATATTTTGTTAAAAGAGAACTTTCCAACAAAAATAGAGCTCTGTAAAACAGCTCGTCTCATATAACGTGATTTGTTAGCTCAGTTGTATCGTTTTTTTTTTTTAATTACAATCAATTCATATCCGACGATATCATTAAAATTAATAAAAATTATAACTACAGTATATGAAAATACATTTAAATAAATAATATATTATAATGAAAATAAATTATTTAATTAATTAAAAATAGACGTGCAACATTTCATTAGTTTTTAGTTTCTTAAGGATGATTTCTAGACAATTATCATATATAATAAAGGAATAAGCGTGTGGAGTCCATGTTTCTGCCCATGTGCGAACTCCCGCACCAGAAGTATCGCCTTTACTATTTTCTCTCCAGAAAACTAAATCCCAATCTCATTATGTATTTTGCTTTAAGTTATCATAGTTTACTTCCTATTTATGTTTGTATACTTCTTTTTGTTTATTGACCACAATTTCTGTCTTTTTCGATCGAAAAATGTTGATTGTTCCCAGATTTGAGCTGTGGAACAATGGGGAACGATCAATTTGCATTCTGCCTGTCGAGGCTACATAAATGCATTTAAATAATATTTAATTCATTTCAGAAATTATAATTTTTTTTTATTTTAAGATAAAAATTATAATTATTATCTAAATAACTGAATAAATCGATAGTTAGTTAGTTGCCAATTTCATGTAAAGAAAATTTCAAAGTTTGGTCTGGAGGAAAAAAAAAGCAAAAGCTTTATATACAAGGTTATGCTAAATAAATGACAAGGTTATGCTAACTAGTTATTTTAAATTCTGCGAAAAAAGTCTGATTCTATTGTTTGTTTGTGTTATATACTTTTTTCATTTTAAGTTCTTCGAACAAAGTCTGATTCTATTGTTTGTTTGTGTTATATACTTGTTTTTTATTTTTGCATATTTTACGCCCCCTTTCCAATCAGGGAGATTATAAGGCTTTTTGCATATTTTACGCCCCCTTTCCAATCAGGAAGATTACTAAGGGATGGGGCCAGTTCCAACCATGGGCTGCATCCACACCCGTGGAGGGGGTGGGCAGTCCCCCCCTTTCCAATCAGGGAGATTACTAAGGGGGCGGGGCCAGTTTCCAACACGGAGACTGCACCCACACCCGTGGAAGGGGGCCGGATGGTGAAGGACGAGGATCACCCACCAGCATATTTTATGCCCCCTTTCCAATCAGGAAGATTACTAAGGGGGCGGGACCAGTTCCAACCACGGGCTGCACCCACATCCAGTGGATGGGGACCGGATGGTGAAGGACTGGGATCACCGGGCCAGGCCCAGCACCCCGAAAAAATCCGGGATCAGACCCGGGTCCTCCAGCGTGCTACGCCAACGCGTTACCACTCGGCCATCCAGCCGCCTATGTGTGTGTTGTATACTTGACACTTGTAAGTGCTGTGACGTCGTAGTTTCGGATTCCATTCGGAAAAAAAACGTCTGTCCGAGATCCTACATTAGCTATTACTAACTTGCAAATAAATATTTCATTTAGAAATGTTACATATGCGTATACTGGAGTTCACATGCGTAAAGTTAAGACTCAGGCGATCCACAAGCAATAAAAAGGTTGGAAACCCTTGGTTTAGTAGATGCATAGAGGCCTTTGGGATGCTTTGCTTGCTTACCGCCATCTTAATCGCATGACATTGAAGTTTACGGGAGTTCACATGCGTAAAGTTAAGACTCAGGCGATCCACAAGCAAAAGGTTGGAAACCCTTGGTTTAGTAGATGCATGAGGCCTTTGGGATGCTTTGCTTGCTTACCGCCATCTTAATCGCATGACATTGAAGTTTAAGGTCATTATGTATAAGCACTTTAATCTTTTAATATATTTACCTCCAATAGATATATTAGCATCGGATATGTTCATTATCCTGATTGTTGGAGATAAAACTATTTTAGAAATGATTTTACGTTCAGACATTATTTGATTTTACCAATAGAGACGCAGTCCTTTTATTCTACTGCTAACAGATAATCTCGTTTTGCTATAAACTTACAACTCGGATAAGTGAAAACATTTTTTAATAAAAAAATGAAACTGCTTCTTATATATAATAAGTATTAAAAATATCTGCATTACCATAAATATTGGACAGAGAATCTATTAAAAATATACTGATTTCAATTGCAAATAAAACAGTAATATTAATAAATCTAATTTATGATTTTCTGCATAAAATGAGAAAATGATTTCCGAAAACAAATTTCTTTAAACAATTATCATATATGCACTTATAATAAAATGCAATCTTATTTTGTTTGTGTAAAATATAAGAATATTTATTCTTGTAAAGTATAGATATATTTATTATATCACAAAAAATTATTTGTTCGAGTTGAAAGGAAAGATGTTCATGTTGATTAAAACACGAAAACAAATTTCTTTAAACAATTATCATATATGCACTTATAATAAAATGCAATCTTATTTTGTTTGTGTAAAATATAAGAATATTTATTCTTGTAAAGTATAGATATATCACAAAAAATTATTTGTTCGAGTTGAAAGGAAAGATGTTCATGTTGATTAAAACAAGTTCGATACTTCAATTAATATGCATATACAGTATTACTGACTCTGTCGTTTTTTCTGTTTCTCCGTAATGTGGAACAGGAAAATCACCACGCCAAGAAATGGCGATGTTATCAGTAAGTATTTTATTTTTTTATAATAAAGATATTTTAATATTTGAGTAAATTTAGCGATTATATCTTAATTGATCAAAAATTAAGTATTCAAATAATGAAGATAATGTAAAAATTTAAAGTTTAATCTATAACGAATTTATAATCTCGAATCAAAGAAAATGTATATAAATATTTTAGTTAAAAATAACGTTGATTTTAATCGAAAAGTTAAATTTGTTAAATAAGATATAATTATATTCTTTCGATTCATACCGAGATTCTTTAGTAACGAAAATTTCGTTGGTATATAACGTAACATACCTTGAATTTTGTAAATTCATATTTATAAATTTTTACTTTAGTTCAAAATGGATGAATCATATACGGCTACTAAGATGACCTATTAATTCCTATTCTTTTTTATACTTCAATTACTATCTGATATTATTATACAAGGGTGTTCCTAAAGTCCACCGACAAACTTCCAGGGCAGGTTCTACTCATGAAAATAAAAAGAAAATGTCCTATAAACACAATGTCGGAAATGCATATTTAATGAATTATAGCTTTTCTAAAACGGAACTATTTTAGTAATACTCCGCTGTATTGAAAAATCATAAGTAACTGAAATCGTATCATTAAATTACTTCTCAAGACAATTAACGTATTTTTAAAAGATAATTTATTCTGAAAAGTTATCTTTAGAGACGTGATATTTTACCTAGAATGTAAATTTTGCCCGATTTACAATCTATCTCTCATTGGATAATGTGAGGCCCGCCGGCCCGCACGTAAGACCGAGGACGAAACTGACAGTTCCAATGACCGTTTCCATAATCAATGGATTGGCAGAGGTGGTCCTGTTGCACGGGCTGCGAGATCCCAGGATTTAAATCCATTGGACTTTTTATCTTTGGTGACATCTCAAAGGCCTAGTGTGTCATTCCGAAGTGTCTACGCCCGATCAATTCGAGAAAGAATTACGAATGGGTTTACAGACAGCAAGAACATGCCGGGATTTGTCAAAGAGAGACTCTCATTTTCAAAACGTTTATAAGCCTGTATCGAGTCTGACGGAGGGCATTTCGAACATTTACTGTGATACCCTCCTGCAGCTTTGTTGTCATTGTTCAGTTTTACTAAAATATGTAAAAAATAAGGTTATTTTGTTTGGCAATTAAAAATAGTTAATTGAATTGCTGTTGGAGGTATTTTCAAATGTTATAATGGACGTCGATACATAATATATTCTATACCTTTCGGGTGAAAAACTGGTTTATCTCGAAAAATATGCATTTCCGATACTATATTCATAAGACATTTTTTATTTATTTTCATAAGTAGAACCTGCTCTGAAAGTTTGTCAGTGGACTTTAGGAACACTCCGTATAATCTGATATTATTATATTAGTAATATCAGATTTTCAAGGTGAGCAGACAGCAATACACCAATGACGATGGCCATACTTCTTCTGAAACGGTGCCAATGAGCGGCGACTTGTGTAAATTCAATAAATTAATAAATATTATTAATTTATTACTACACAAAAAGTTATATATAAGAAGATTTTATTTATATATAAATATATAAAATACTTATAGAGAAAACTCTTCCATTCTACTAAAACAGGTTTCCAAATTGGAATAATTTATAGATTCCAGTAAAAGATTGTGGAGAACATAACACAGACCACTTAAAAAATAATTAAGGTTTCCTCATTGTTTAGAACAGGTTTAGAAAAATGTGTGAAGGTTATACATAAATAAAATTTTATATAATTTTTGCAATTATATAATGATTCTTAAAGCTAATATCTGAAGGAAATTACACATAATTCTTCTTATACAGAATGAAATCTTAAATTTTTAAATGCGCCAAATTATTATTATTATTATTATTATTTTGCTAATATAAAAATGTTCTTTGAATTCAATCAGTATATATGATTTATTTTCTGGTAACGAAACTTGCATAATAATTATGTTTATCATATATATATTTAAAATATTTGTGGTAAAAAATTGAATATGACAATATATCTCGGAGTCAGTGCAGGATTTAAACCGATTGCACCTAATCGGTGCAATCGGCCACATGGGGCCCCCTCAAGCCCAATCGGCGCTTGAGGGGCTCCATGTTTGTCAAAGTTTATGTAATTAAATAATGTATTAAGAAAAAAAAATTTAAAATATATGTATCGTTTTCAATATTCGCGGAACGTATAAATAGGTACGATATAATAAAGGAAGTTACGGAAGATTACAATTACCGAAAACGTCCACACACTCAATTATCTTTTTACATCGAGCCCTATCTCAATATTTTGAGTGCAGGTTTATACAGGGTAGGTTTAAATTAATTAATCCTAATCACATCTCTCTGGAGTGGGTTCTAATAGATATGTTATATTGAAACCTAATATATGCTAATTAGGCCACGTGGTTGCTGTTTCCGATGAAAAATAAAATTGTTCAAATTTTCACATCAAGGTGAAATTTATCTCAGATAAAAGCATACAAATACAAAACTACGCATTAGATATAAATTGTCAAAATAATTAATCCTTTTGTTTTTTGTCATCAGATGACGCCAGTTTTCTTTCTATAAGAAATTGCTATTTTAATGAAAATAAAATTGTTCAAATTTTCACATCAAGGTGAAATTTATCCAAATACTTCTTTTGTTTTTTTTTTGTCATCAGATGACGTCAGTTTTCTTTCTATAAGAACAATGATTGACAGGGCGAAAGAAGTCCTTCCACATGCTGTGCATCTCTGCAGAGGGTTCAGCCGGATGGTGGACGACGGGGATGACGGGAGGCCAGACTTCATGAGAATGATAAATATTTTCAAGGGGTGCGACTCGAGATTCGAACCCGGACCTCCAGAGTGGAAAGCCAAAGGGTGTTCACGGCGGAGGGATCAGCCGGATGGTGGACGACGGGGATCGACGGGAGGCCAGACTTCATGAGAATGATAAATATTTTCAAGGGTGCGACTCGAGATTCGAACCCGGACCTCCAGAGTGGAAAGCCAAAGGGTGTTCACGTAGTCAATCCAGCCGACAAAATGGGTCTTTATTTATAAATGTTACCTATTTTATTTATACATATAAGTCATATTTTGAGGGGCCCCACGAAAAATATTCCAATCAGGCCCCACCCCGCTTAGATTCGGAGTCAATAAAGATTAAAAACTGTATGGTTCGAAAATATTTAAAAATTTTTACTCAGTTACTTTTCAGAAATATTAAATTTGCAGGTGTTTTATATATTATAATTTAAACAGGAATTGTTGATTTCATACTTTTGATATTTAAAGTTCTTTTTTTTAATTAACCAGCATTACCTGTAACTTATGTGTTTGTAATTAATCTTTTGTTTTTTTTTCTAGCTTTGGTATTACGAAATAGAGAAATAAATATAATATTCTAATATACAGTCGATTCCGTTTAATTGGGACACGTTGGGACTAGTCCATTTTGGCCCAATTAAGCGGCTGCCCCAATTAAACGAACTAATAATAAATTCTAAAATAAAATATATAATACGCGGATAAATAAATTAGTAGGTAAAAATAATAATTAGGTACCTACTTTAACACTATTAAAATAGATACCTAATTATTAGCTTTTTAGAGGACTGCTCTGACTTCGTTTTCAACACTGGGCTGCTGATATTCAGCCTCGTCCACTAACTATACAAAACCATTGATCTAATGCTTCTTCGACTTCGGGATCCTTTCCGTCACGCTGAAATTCCGATGTTTCTGGAATTTCTTTTCTGTAATACCCACTCCTTACGCAGTTGATTTTCTTGTTGTAGGAGAAGCGCTATGGTAGATTTCGGAACACAAGCTATATCAGAGAGTCTACGATGGTTGTATTAAATGGCTGGCTTTTAATTTTATCCAGCCAAGCAATTTTACATATTAAATGGCTGGCTTTTAATTTTATCCAGCAAAACAATTTTACTTGAAAGTATAAAATCATTTCTTGGCATCTCGGCAAAGATTTAAAAATTCTAAATAAAATCGACACTGTAAATGAACAATGCTAGATACAATATATAATAACGGTAACTCTTAAGCAGATGCAAATTGATAGATGCAGGACGATAGTTAACTGATTCGCATCGGGCGATTGTTGCCAAATAATAATGTACGCAGTGTTGAGTTACTTTCGAAAAATCCATAAAATTGCTAAATTCCTTTTCTGCTACTGTTCTAATTAAGCGTTTATATTGTGTATTAGTTTATTAGTTTGGTTTCCGTTCTTTGAGATTTGGCCCAAATAAGCGGCTGCCACAATTAACCGGAGGCCCAGTTAAGCGGAATCGATTGTATTTGTTTTATTTGTTGTAAGAATGGAATGGTGGAAGTGCAGAGCAGTTTTTGCAAAGTTGGACATTAAACGCAAGTATTTTAACTGATCGTATAAATATTTAACAGTGTCAGAAAAAAATCAGATTGCTCAGCTAATAAAGTTTAATTCATTCTTGAAAATTTTTAATTTCCTACAAAATCGTACAAAATGTCAGCTACTCTGCACTTAATCCGAAACGGGGTAGTAGTGTACATGCAAGTTAAAAAAACTTTCGAGCATATTTACGTACACTAATTGGCAAGAGCAGAATTATGAACAAACTACTATAAAACGCTCTTTACAGCATTAAGATAGGTTGTTTCTTTATAGAAAACTTCAATACTTGTTTCTTGTTAAAGAAACAAGTATTGAACTCTGAAATGGGAGAGGCGGTATAGTGAAATAAAACAGTTATCGTTTGTTAAAGAAACAAGTATTGAACTCTGAAATGGGAGAGGCGGTATAGTGAAATAAAACAAAAATATAAAGTGAGGAAAGCACACAAATTGTTTAATAACAACTTGTGTACTTATATCACTTCATATTTTTGTTTTATTTCAATATATCCCCTCTCACATTATTTACTTTATATTAACTTTTTATTTTTATTTTTTTTTTCAAAATGAGAAAGCACACGTTTTGTTATTTAATATGACGAAATGTTTTTTATCAAATAAAAAATAGTTTATACAAAAATTTTAATTGATATCTTTGCATTTATCAATCATCATCTCGACAATGTTCACATTTCGTTCATTTTTTTTGAATAATCGCCCCCTGTTGGTTTTTCTGACGTAGCTGTGAACCATGCTATATGATAAAAAATAAAAAGTGATAAATTTTTAAATACACAAATAAAGGTTTTAGTTTTTTTAAAGTTTTTAGGACTGGAAGAATGGGTCATCTAAAATCAGTGAGCGCATTTAACTGCATAGTTACATGTAATCAGATATCAGGTTGGGGGAACGTGATCTCTATAAGAGAGTCTATGGCCGAATAACTTAATATAACAAAGTAGCTCGCATAGTAAAAAAGGATGAACACACTGAAATACACCAAGTAGACTGACTTACACTGCAAACACCTTCCAAGACAAATATGAGAAATACGTAGAAAGAGTATTTTGTCTTTTTCCTATATTTCGGAAATGAAAAACGGGAAAATGACAAAGTCAGAAATCACGATTGCTGCACAAACTACTGAAGCGGATTAATAGTCTGTTAAGTTTTGTGTAATTCAAAAATAAACTCATCATAAATAAATATTTATATTAAAATATAAAAAAAGAATAAGTATTATTCTTATTTTATATTTTAATACCACAGAGAGTTGTACCGTAGACAGAAAACCTTCCATTCTAACAAAACAGGTTTACTAGTTGTTTGAAAAATATGTGAATGTTATACATATAAATGCAATTAATATAATTTTGGCAATTACACTCCCCCCTCGATTTACACGGTAGATACGTTCCTGGAAAAATCGTGCAAACTGAAACCGTGTAAAACGAGACGCAGAATTCCTACAAAATAGAAGGATATGTTCAATTAAACTGTAAACCGTGTAAATCGATCTAAAGAAGATAAAGTAAAGTCGAGGATATGTTCTTTATAACCGTGTAAAACGGGCGGCAGAATGGCCAAGTGGTATTGCGTTGGCATGCTACGCAGAAGGACCAGGAGTTCGCGTCTCGGATCTAGTCCCGGATTTTTTTCGGGGTACTAGGCCCAGCCCGGTGATCCCCGTCCTTCACGATCCGGCTGCCCTCCATGGGTGTGGGCGCAGCCCGTGGTTTTAACTGGTCCCGCCCCCTAATAATCTCCCTGATTAGAAAGGGGGCGTAAAATATGCAAAAATACCGTGTAAAATGAGATAAGGATTAAAGAAAAAAAGGGGATTGGTTCCTTAATAATTAGCGACAATTTAATGCTTATACTTTTTCAATTTATTTTTGAAAATGAAAACATAAACATTAACATCGAATACGGTACAAAAAAATTAACAATATTCCGTACAAACCGAACGACGAAATAATTAACACCGAATACGGTACAAAAAAACAAATTAACAATATTTCGTACAAATAAAAACAAGAAAAGAAATCAAACAATAATAGGCGAGGTGCAAGCCTCAGTTGAGTTTAATTGAACTGTGAGACTTGGACAGTAAAAGTTAATAGTGAGCGATAAATTGTGAAAGCTAAAGTGGACTAAGAAGAACTGTGAGTTATTCTGAATTAAAGGAGCGAAAGTGGACTAAGAACAACTGTGAGTTAGTCTGAATTAAAGACATGAAAAGTGGACTAAGAAGAACTGTGAGTTATTCTGAATTAAAGACATAGTGGACTAAGAAAAACTGTGAGTTATTCTGAATTAAAGACATATATTGTGGGTAAGAAGAACTGTGAGTTATTCTGAATTAAAGACATAGATTAGTGTTGAGATGATTATCGGATTTTGTATTGAATTTATAGTGAAACAAGATTATTTTGTTGAAGAACTGTCAGTTATTCTGAATTAAAGACATAGATTAGTATTGTATGAGATAATTATCGAAAGTTCTTCTGAATTAAAGACATAAATTAGTGTTGTATGAGATAATTATCGGATTTCTGAATTAAGACATAGATTAGTGTTGTATGAGATAATTATCGGATTATATTGAATTTAATTATAGTGAAACAAGATTATTTTGTTTTGTATGTAAATCAATTGATATACGAAATATAGCTGTATTCACTTTTTATTAAACACTATGAACTCGTAAACCCACAAAACGTGACGACATGATACTCTTTTAATTTATAAATGGCATAATGCAAAACAATCAAAAAAAAAACCTCAAATAATTATTTTGTTTTCATTTAAAAACCGAGTAAAAGCGAAACCGTGTAAAGTGAGTACGAGAAAATCGAGGGATAGGTGTATACACTCAACCTTGAAATTAATTTAAAGGAAATTTATATATATAATTCTTATTATATGGAATGAAATTTTAGATTATTAAATACATCGAATTTTTATTACTTTTCTACAAATATAAAAATGCTCTCTGTTATTCAATGGTTTAAAATACGTGATTAATTTCATGGGCATGAAACTTACATTATAACTATAGGCCCTATTAATGATATATATTTTTGAAATATTGTAATAAAAAATGAATATGATGACATATCAATGTGACAATAAAATTTTGAAAAACAATTCTGTTTGAAAATATTTAAAAATTTTTAGTAAGGTTGTTTTCAGAAATCTGAGATTTGGAGGTAACCTCCAACATTATATTTTTAACAGAAATTGTTGATATTATAAACTTGATAATTATTTGTTAGTTCCTTATTGATCTCAATAGAATTTTGATATAATCAGTATTGGAACCGAGATTCATTTACTGATCCAACATTGATTGCAAAATGATCAAATATTAATAGATTAGTGAAAGGAAAATATATCGTATAAAAAGAAAATCAACCTTCTTATCGTAATAAATATTACAAACCTGAAAGAATATGTGATAACAATCAAAAGCTTGATTAATTCAAAAAAATATTTAGGAGGAAAATATATAATTGCGTGCTTATATATGCTCAGACTTGCAATACAACTCACTTCTGAATTACATATCAGAAAGATTTTGGAACATTTCGTAGGCTCGGATAGCTTTCAGGTTAGTTTATTTTTATTTTTTCTAAGCTATAAACAGCAATCAATTATCGGGTATTTCAAATTTGAATTTCATTTCTAATTTGAATAAAAGTATTTTCATCTATTATTATTATTTTCTAATTATGCTTCATAGTTCTTTTGCGATATTATAAAATAATTGAACAAATTTAAATACAACTGAATGAATAGTTATAAAAGGCTAAGCAATGGGTGAAATAATTGATTTATTCTAATATTGATTGTAAACATGAAAGACGGCACTCTTTAGTCCATTTTAACAACCTCAGAAAATAAGATTAATTCTATCCCCACAGCGTGCACATAACTCTATATTATATAGAAATGCATAGGAATGTTTTGTTTTATTATACGTTGAAAATTTATATATTTCTTTCTTACAAGTTCCTATGTGTCCCAATTATGCGGAATCCATTGTATATATCTACCTTACAAATTAGTTTTATGCCATATTAGAGCCGCTTGGTAAAGAAGTCACCTGGAAGATACATGTTCAATTCCTAGGTCCGACACCTCCAGTTTTTTCAGGAGCTGTCAAGAGCTGATCTGATGATTCATATTTAAATTATCGAAATTAAAGATACGTTCCACACCTCCAGTTTTTTCAGGAGCTGTCAAGAGCTGTCAAGAGCTGATCTGATGATTCATATTTAAATTATCGAAATTAAAGATACGTTTGTGTGTAAATTCCTTTATATCTCTTCTAAAAATTAAAAATAAATAACTAAAAAATAGAAAAAGAAAATGCAAATTGATTGGCGTGTCCTCCAAACTGAAAACGTCAGACCTGCCCGTCGCGGCCTGACCTGCCCGGGGAGAGCGCGCAGCGCCATCTGTCGGGAGGCAAAATGTTTGCTTTTTTCTTTCGATTTTTGTTTCCTTTTCTAGGAGGTTTTCTCTGGTTTCCGTGTTCTATCCTACTCCCTTCTGCTGCCTTCTTTTTTTCTCCCAGCCTAGCAGGCAATTTTTGTCGTCTGATAAATTCTGCTGTGTCTTCCATGGGACTCGAGAAGCCGGGTCCTCTCGCTCCGTAGACTACTTCCATACGGACTACGCTATGCGTTCGTTCTACCAGAAACTCTTCGTAAGACGTATTTGGTTCATTGACGCGCCTGCTTCCACGGCGCATGCAGATTTCGTCATACGTCGGCGAGCGCCTACTGTGCATGACGAGCGACTTCGTCTCGTTTTCTAGTGGTGTCAGCCCCGTTTCTGTCTGCCGCACGTTGCGCGCGCCAGCGCCGTTTGCTGACGCGTCGCGTCCGCGAAGCCTCGAACGACAGCTATTTTCTGAATAATTTTAAACGGTGCGTATGCCAGTTTTTGCGAAACACTGCACACTGCGCTATGCGAAGCGTAGCGTGCTGCCGGGGAGCGCGGGTCGAAAAAGGGGGTTTTTTCGTGTTCGTCATTTCTGCGGGCCGGAAAACCCCCTGGGGGAAGAAAAGCCCGTTTTCACACAGGTTAGAAACCCCTGCCTTTCGGCGGTTGAAATTCTGTCGAATCGCCTGTTCTGGGAGCCCGATGGAACAGTCGGGGGCCGCGTCCGCTATTTTCTGAGGGCCGAAAAACCCCCGGGGAGAGAAAGTCTGTTCTCACACAAGGTAGAAACTCCTGCCTTTCGGCGGTCGAAATTGTGGAAAAGCCGGTTCCGGAAGTCCGAAGGAACACTCGATATTCCTGAGGGTCCAAAAAAAAGCGAAAAACCAGCTCGCTGAGGGAAGAAAGGAAAAATACCACATTTCGGTTCTCGGGCTAGATATCGGCGTTTCCGATCGCAAACAATCCGTCAGTTTCGACGCGATCGTTCAGGCGGCGCTGAATGCAGCTTATGACTAGAGAGCCTACAAGCAGAGTGGCCATACGGGAAATTAAAATTTTAAAAGTATATTACTTTAAAGATATCATGCCATCTATTGGTATAAAAAATTTTTAAAAATATTTTTGGAATCATTAAAATTAAAACTTGGATTTTTAATTTTTTCCTTTGGATATGATCTAAAAACTACTAGTACTTCTGTACAAAATTTAATATATACAGTGGATTCCGCTTAATTGAGACACATTGGGACTAAGCCCTTTTGTCCCAATTAAATGAACTAACGATAAATTCTAAAATAAAATATGTAAATCGTACATAAATAAATAATAGATAAAAAAATAATAATTAGATACTAATTATTAGTTTTCACTGATCTCCTCTGATTTCTTCTTCAACACTGGGCTGCTGATATTCACGCCTCGCCCGCTAACTATAGAAATCCACTGATCTAATGCTTCTTCGACTTCTGAATCCTTTCCATAACGCTTTCTCTTGAATGTTCCTGGAATTTCTTTCTGTAATGCCCACTCCTCATGCAGTTGATTTTCTTGTTGTAGAAAACGTGCTATGGTAGATTTTGGTACACCAGTTATATTAGGAGTCTACGATGGCTTATATTAAATGGCTGTCTTTTAATTTTATCCAGCCAATCAATTTTACTTGAAAGTGTAAAATCATTTCTTGGCATCTTGGCAGATTTAAAAATTTTAATAAATACTGTAAATGAATATCACTAGGTACAGTAACGGTAGACTCTTAAGTGCACAGTTTCACGATTCACGACGATAGATAACTGATTCTCATCATGCTAGTGTTGTAGTACAGTATTGTTATGTATTATTTACAGTATTATTATGTGTATTATTTATGAATGATGATATTTACTTATAATTTTAGCAGTAGCAGTAGTAGTAGCAGTAGCAATAGTAGTAGTAGTAGCAGTAGTAGTAGTAGCAGCAGTAGTAGTAGTAGCAGCAGTAGTAGTAGCAACAGTAGTAGCAGCAGTAGTAGCAGCAGTAGCAGCAGCAGTAGCAGCAGCAGTAGTAGTAGTAGTAGTAGAAAAAGGAGGAGAGCAGTAGTAGTAGCAGCAGTAGTAGCAGCAGTAGTAGCAGCAGTAGTAGAAGCAGTAGCAGCAGCAGTAGCAGCAGCAGTAGTAGTAGTAGTAGTAGAAAAAGGAGGAGTTTACACAGCCCAAGCACCGTGACCAACAGTGGTCTATTGTGCACCCCAATCAGATCATCCAGAAGAAGTCCCATCTTTAAAACAAACGACAGTATTTTCCTCAATGGGACAGTAGCAATATCAAGTCTAGGACTTGATGGGTTCGTGGACACCGTCCCCGGCCCTGTCTGTTCCACCCGTTCAAGTGAGACTGAGACTGCACTGTTAACGGCTAATTTCCAGCCAGACAAGTGAGACATTAACTGTGAAAAATACTCCATTCAGTAAAAACTAGTAAACTTTTATTAATAGAATTAAACAACTTCCCACAAAAAGAGAAATGGCGATTATCATGCAAAACCTTGACGTCCCCGAGCAAAAACACAGATATTTACAAGTCCAGCAACGATTGGTCCAAAACACTTTAACAACACCAACACTGGACGATAGTTCACTGGACAACGGACCAACACTTGACAAGAACGAACAACAAGACGATACAGCTCCAGAGGATGACCACCTTATGCTTCCCAGGCGTCGCTTTTATCTTGTCAAAATTTGCATACTGTTGTTAATGTTTTAATTACATTTTAAACTCTTGTAATAAATACATTATTATAAATTGACAATCGATTATTATTTCTTTTTCCAAATATAAAACAAAACAATAATTAATTAAAGTTATTCAAAACATACGTAACAGTCTCGATGTGAAGATTTCGTCATGCACACTTCAAGATGGCGGATCCCGGACAAGCTCATGGTAGATGCTTCTAGCAACCAATTTTTAAATTTTTTTGTTTTTTTCTTTTTTACTGAACCTTTACAGCAAGATCCTCCAGAACAAGAAAATACATCCCCAAAAGATCACACCTAAGCCATGAAAGGGCCACACATTCACACAAAATGTGAAGAGGAGTCCTCCCTCATCCTGACATCTACAAATAGGGTTATCAACAAGCTCAATCAAGTGAAGATGTCATCTAAGATGACAGACCCCTGAAAGAAGCCCTGTGACAATCCTAACTTCATATCTGTACAGTGAAAGCAACTCTTTAGTTTGCTGAACAGAACAACCCAAAATGAGAGCTTTTGCCCTGCCTAAGACCATAAATACACCTCCAGGAAATGAGATGCTGGGCTGCCAACCAGTCCTTGACGACCCACCCAAATGCATCAGGTCCTATGCCCAGGACAGGCTCAGGTCCAAATAAGGGGGCAAGAAGCCTTTTCTTTGGCAAGCCTATCAGCAACCTCATTGCCCCTATCCCCTTGTGCCCTGGCACCCAAACAAGCTACACCCTGTTCTTGGTAGCTAGTTCCTCAATGAGATGATGACATTCCCAAACAAGCTTTGAAACAAATCAGGAACTATCAAGTGCTTTAAGAGCAGCCTGACTATCAGATAGGATATAAATATGCTTACAGGCATAACCCCTATCAAAATTGATTCTAACACATGCAGAAATAGCAAAAATTTCTGCCTGAAAGACAGTGGCAAACCGCTCAAGGTAAGAGGAATAAAAAATCCGCATCCCCTCGCAGTAAACCTCCGCCCCAACACCAGTAATGGTTTTAGAACCATCCTTAAACCAGACCAAACCACCCTTCATACTGGTTTATAATATTTTAAGTAGTTTAGGATAAATGCAATAATTAAGAACAAAATCACTGCATTATTTTTTTATATAAATATAAATGTAATTTTAACAAATTACAATTTAATTTTAATAACAATTTTATTTATAATTATATAAAATGATAAAGTCAATATTTATGAATTAAAAATTAATTAACTAATTATTATTAAAATTAATTAATTAAAGGAAAAAATTTATTCAAACTAATCATTTATTTTGGTACCATATCAGAAAGTGGATTGCATGAGATTATAATTTTTTATAAGTTAAATCAAGACAAAACATGTACCAGTTAAAGAAGAGTAATCAATAACTAATAGTTCAGAAAAATAGCATAGAACAAACTGGTGCCATTTGTCAGATGAAGAGTTACAAAAATTTATGAGGTCATTCCCCACACTGATTAGCATTATTCTTCTGATACTTAATGCATGCTCCATCATCATTTCTATTTTACTTTATACATTGTTGCTATTATAAACATAATGGTGAGAAGTACAGCATTCAATGGAAGCATACTCTACTTCCATCTGTTGAATCTAGGTTCAATTCCTGGATTCCATACCTCCAGTTTTTTCAGGAGTGGTCTGGATCCAGCTCATTGAACCCCATCCTTCACTTGATGAATGACCCACACCAAGGGTATGGGTAAACTGTGATAAGTACTGTACTAACCCCACTGCTTAGTACTCCTTGAATGGAAAGCAGAAAAATGCCAAAAAAAAAAAAAACATATTAATACAAAACATGTCTTAGAATGAAAACATGGAATATTGTCACATCATACATAATATTTTGATAATTACTGCTGGTTATTGACAGTATATCTCAATAAGTAGCAGATACAAATAGATAAAAAGCAACTTTAAAACATAAGCCAAGTTATCATGCAGATAAAAGTAATAATTAAATTAACTTTAAGATATGTAAGAAACTCTATACAATACATAATATTTCTAAAGCACTGCAGTATGTATGCCATGAAAAGTATATTTCATAAATTAAATATTTTGTATCCTATATTTTTCTTGTGTTAGTTTTATGATAAATACCATAATTTTATCACTTTCAGAAAAGATTTTCATCATCATAAATGGTAGATGATGATACCGTGCAAATTCAATTTCAATTCAGTTTCCACCTTGATTGGATGCCTGCATAGTAAAGCCATTGCATATCACCTTATCAAATTTTTAGGCCTAAACTTCAAGAAATAATAGATCCTAATTTCACCTAAATAAATCTTGATTGTAACAGAATTTTAATAATTAGAAATGATTTAGACTCAGGCTGGGCAACCTGCTCACCAATCGACACATATCGCGATTTTGACTTAAAAATAATGAAAAATTTTTTGTTAAATTTTATGCTTACTTTATAAAGATATATAAAGTACACAATTATTTGTACTAGATTGTATTTTGTATTATTCTGCTGAATATTAGATTATGAAAGTTTAAATAAATAAATCAGTAATTCTTTTTCCATTCTTAATTTTTAGAAGGTGTGGCAAATTGAACATTTCATTCACCATGCATATGGCAACTTTAAAAAAAATATATTGCCCACCACTGATTTAAATTAATATTAGCATTATCTCTTATGAAAAAAACTAACAATAAAACAAATGATTTCATCTATGAATCAATAATTGAACTATAATTTTTAACTAATTTATCTGAAGAAAAAACTTGTTTCAGCCCAGGATTGAACCAGGAACCTTCAGGTTAGCGTCCTGCTGTCACAACCACTAGACTACCAAGGCTATCTGGCAGGTTGATTCTTCAGACGACCTACTCAGAGACTTATATAAAGTTGTCAGTTTGATAAAGTTGTTATCACTTTATCATCTATCATCAAGTATCCAGTTCAATTCTGAGTCTCACACCTCCAGTTTTCTAAGAGAAGTTCAGGCCTGGCCTATTAAACCTTTAAACTTCAATCTGTTTGTTGACCTCTCATGGCTATTGATCAGCCCATGATGAACTTTTAAAAATGACTACCACCACATATACCCTTAGTGTGATTTGGCAGCAAAATTCAAACTAAACAAACTCAAAAAATATCATCAATTATAAGGACAAGGCTATTACAGGTCTTATCACAGGCTGTCCACTAACAGAGAGATCAGCCCAATTGTAAAGGATAATTTGAGCATGTCTAGCTTGGATTTTCCAAATAAATTTTCTTAGAGAAAGGATCTGGATTCATTCCAGGATCTTGTGTGTAGAAAGCCAAAGCATTTCCTTGTGCCAAATCCAGCAGACATACAATGAAATTATATCAATGAAAGTCTACATTAGCAAATCAATACAGATCTTTGTCTTTAAAACCAAATTTAAAATAAAATTATCAGTTTAACTACGTTTAATGTTTTTTTTTTGTTCCTTCAAAACTTACAATTATTATTTTTATAAAGTGTTATATAGATGGAGGGATACTAATTTTAATTTTGCCTACAAATGACAGACACTATAGTGCCAGAACTATAGTTGTGTTCCCTGTAGATTTAGAATGCCCTCAAAGTTTGTTGGAATTTGGAGACTCATATAAAGTTGTTGGGTGGAGATATGTAACTAAAATTTACTGTAGTATAGTAGTAACTAGTATCAGACTAGGTACCAATAATTTCTAGATAATGAAAAATATGGCTGGTAACGCTAAATATCATTTGTCAGGTATACAATACATCAAAAACATTAACTCAAGCACTATAAGCAGTAACTGAATTTATTTTAAAAAAAGAAACATTTTCGATCTATTACAGATCTTTGACTGTAATAGATCAAAAACATTTCTTTTCTTAAAATAAATCTAGTTACTGCTTATAATACTTGAATTTAATGTTTCTAGTGTTGAAAGCAGACTTAAGAGTCAAGTAACGTACAATACATCAATACTCTATACTTGATACTTGATCAGTTCTATGCATATATAAATAACAGACACTGATCAATAACTGCAAAATTCTATTTCCTTTCAATAAGACAGATTCTGTTGCTAATATATGTATAGATCAAAACTGTCAGGTAATCAGTACATCAGTAGTGCTAACAGAATGAATATTTCCAGAAACTTTGAAAATTTGCAGAAAGAAGGTCAAAATACTGAATTTTATATAAATTTACTAATAATTAACCAGTTCACTGCCTTTGCCATGGTAAGACGTCAAGATGGCAGAACAAAAAACGATAAAAAAATAATAAAAAGCAATATAAATAAAATTCAATCCCAAATTAAAAAAAATGGAGCTATCACGGAGCAGTTTTTTTGTACAACAACATGTACTTCCACAAAAGAATTCCACTAATTGTACCATTATAAGGTGCAATTGATGAAATGCTCTATGACTGCAAAAAAAAGTTTTTGGCAATTTTTATTTGCCAGATTATAAAGTATCAAATTATAAAAAGTGCTGGATTACATGAATGATACTACAGTTCAAAGTTTTCAAGCTGAGTTGTTTTATAATAATTTTAGATCCAAAAAAAAGAAAATAATATTGATGATATTCATTAATGATAATATTCAAAATTCATCCCAGCATCATGAATGTGATGCATTCAAAATAAGAATATCAAATATATTATGATGAAAATATTATATAAAAAGAATATTGTATAAAAATTTACAACTGTTAATCATTTTTATAAAAATATAATTATATATTAATTCCAAACAAATATATAATGTTTTCATAATTATAATATAATTTAAATATCATTTAATATAAAAATATGCAGCATAAAAAAATTAATTTTACAAAATGAATTATATATTTGAATTCAAATATGGATCACAAATAGCTTGCATTTTATATATTTTTTTTTTGTTTTAAATTGTGTTTAAATTGTGATTGATGATGGCTTAATCAAGCTAGAAGTGTTTTCTGAAATATTTATAAGTTAAATAAATCAAAGTTCCTATCAAAACAGTGTTTGTTTCCTGGATTATGTTGTTTTATTTTGAAGACTGAACCAAGTCAAGTTTAGTTTTGAAATTAGATTCAATTTGAATTTTAAACCACTGTACATCTGTAATTTTAATAAATACTGTTTTCTAATTTTATATAGCTTGTTTATTTTCTTTTAAAATTATGAAATTCTTTACTATTAAATACTTAATTTTCAATTCAAAAAACACCAGAAATTATTTATTGATGCATTCACTATTGCCAGCATTTAGTAAGAGACTGATGACAAGGGAAAGATTCTAACCATATGCAAGTGTGTGTCTGAAAGAAAAAAAATCGATACAACTACTCTAGCATAATGATAATGTAGCAAATATATATACTAATCTGAAGACTATTAAAAACAATAATTTTAGGAGAATGGAGATAAATCTCTCCAATGAATTGAAAAACTATATCTGATTGTAGATTTAAAAATGAGTGTCCCATTTATTTAACAGAAATTATCGTGTTTCATAACTGGGGATTTAATAACAGAGTACTCCTATACTTTCATGCAATTTTTTTTTATAAAACTTTTATTAAAATACTATATCCAAATTAACCCCTAATAAATCTAATCAACTTGACAAATTTAACCCTTGAGATACATATTGGAATTTTAAATCAGAATAAATTTAGAGAAACTATAGAAATTACTAAGTGAACAAGTGGTGCCATCTATTAATTATAAATTAAACTGGAATTTTGACTAATTTACCTGAAGAAGAAAAAAATCTGCCTCAGCCCGGATCGAACCGGGACCTTTGGGCTAACGTCCCAACATCATACCGCTAGACCACCGAGTGCAAAAAGCACTAGTGCCATTGAGGGCCTGTGGGTAGATTTAGCCCGGTCAGGAATAGATCTATCAGTCAGTTATGTACGGTTTTATGGCGCAAGGGCCTTATAGACCAAGCTGCGCCAAGATAGTGTGTGAAAAGGCAATGAGATAAAATAGACAACCATAAAATAACAGACAGCAGTAAAAGTAGTGTAAACAGCTATAAAAAAAAAAAAGACAAAACGAAAACAAGGCCGATTAAAAATAAATAAGAAAATAATTAACAGAAAAAACAATAATTGTGTAAAAAATTCGAAAATAAGTTAAGAAACATCAAAGTTAATTTAAAACAACGTCGGTAGTAAAAAATAATGAACAAAATTAAATATGGTAAAAGTATAAAGTAACATAAAAAACAAAATCAACAAATATATACATATATAAAATAGGTTTTAAAATAAGAAGTGAAACTAAATATAACAAATAACGAAAATATCTCTCAAAAAAGCAAAAAGGCTAGAACAATTAAAAACATTACCAATAAGAGTTGTTAGATTCAAATTAATGATTTAAAATGAAGGAAACGCAATTAAAAGCATTACCAATAAGAGTTGTTAGATTCAAATTAATGATTTAAAATGAAGGAAACGTTCTGTTGTAAAGTACGGACATTCCACTAAAATATGTTTGATTGAAAGGGCACACTGACAATGATCACATTCAGGCCGGTTTTCACCAATTAGAAGATATCTATGGGTGAGCCGGCTGTGCCCAATAGGGAGTCTTGCTAAGACGACTTCCTCTTTCCTGTTCCTGCAATGGCTGTAATCCCATTGCTCAATCAGTGATTTGATCTCGTGAAGCTTATTATTCGTGTGCTCATCCCACATATTCTGCCATAAGAGCAATAGCTTCTGTTTAATGACGGGCTTTAAATCCATGTAAGAATTGACAAGGGATGGGAGTTGTTGGGGACGGCTGACTTGGCAGCGATGTCGGCCAATTCATTCCCTTTAATACCAACATGTCCCAGAACCCAACAGAACTTGATAACATATCCCTGGGATGACAAACAGGATAGAAGCCTGCGAACAGTTGGAACGAGTGGATGTGGGGAGAATTTCCACGAGATAAGTGCTTGTAATGTACTCAATGAGTTGGAATATGATGTGTTTTAATGCTAGATGGATAGCATAAATCTCTGCAGTGAACACACGCTAGTGGGGACAGCTGCTCAGACAGGACGTAGTCATCGCAGACAAAAGCGGATCCTACATGGCCATCGAATTTGGAACCATCCATGGAGATAGAAACAAAGTCTGCATTCAGTTGATGGACATCTGCAAAGAGATGCTGGAACAAACAGTCCAGGGTGGAATCCTTAGGATATGAATGAAGACTTAAATCCATTGAAACGCGGCAGATCTCCCATGGTGCAACGGAGAGGTGTTCAGATTTACATATGGCTCAGGGCTGTCCAATAGGCGGCCCCCGGGCCGCATGCGGCCCGCCAAGTATATGCACTAATCAAGGTCTACCTGTATAAAAAACTATTCAGAACAAAGTTTTTAGGAATAGAGAATGATGAATGGATGTAGTAAATCAATGTTACTACATTAATATGTCATATGCCTAAAAAATTATTATTTTTTAATTACAATAATTTTGTTCTAAAATCCTAATATGCTCAAAAATTTCCTACCAGATTCATCATGTAGAATTTTTGCTGATCCAAAGTCCGTAATTTGAATATGCATCTTTTCATTCAATAAAATATTTTCCGGTTTTAAATCTCTAAAATAAAAGGGACATAAGTGATTAATTTTATGATTAAAATAACTGTATATTAAAAACAATTTTTTTAATAATCTCTGATCCGATTTCATAAATATTATATTTTAAATAATGAATTAAAAACTGTTTTAAAGAACAAATACTATTCAATTTTAAATTTAAATTACATATTTTCTTTAATCCTCTTGCTAGTTTTGCATTCTAAGAAATACTTTTTTTTAAAAAACTGTCATGTAAAAAATTGCTTATATTAAATTTGTAAGATGTAATAAATAAAAATTTTAAACTTTATGATACATACAACTTTAAACTATAGGAATTAATATTTAAAATATATATAAAATTTCTATATATTTAAATTTTTATAAAAGAATGTCTACACTTTCATATTTTTTTTAAATGCTTTTATAAGAAAAACACATAAGATATTAAGCCATTTCTTTACAGAATAAAAATATTGAAAATAAATTTTGATATCTGGAAATCATTAAACAAATATACCTGAAAATATTTGGAAATACAATGAGAATGACAAAGTTTAAGTGTTTATGAATTACTTATGGAAATCTAGAAATTACATATGATGTTTCCTTGCAATATTCTAGGATATCCAGAAGAATGATTAATAACTTTAAAAACGTGATTCCTTATTATATTTTAATAAACTTATGCAAGTGTTTCTTGAGTTCTGAACTTTTGTACATATTAATATGTTATTACATATATAAGACTGTTCTACTGCTTAAACTTAATGATTTATATCAGAGAAAATCTAGCATTATTAGCAGCAAAGAAAACTAAAAATATTTTTTATTGAAGAAAGAATATTTTCTTCAATAAAAAAATTCATAGTTTTCTTTGCTGCTAATAGTGTTGGATTTTCTCTGTTATAATATGTTATTTTCAAATTTTAGAAAATTTCAAAAATTCTACAATAATTTAAACATTATGATAGCAAAAAATAAATTGTGAAACTAGTTATTTAATATATGACTGTAGTAATTTAAGATGATAAAGTTTCCATCACAAACCTTCATGTTATAATCAAATATGTATTTAAATATCTAAAATATTATAGATATTTCCCATTGTGGGTAATACTGGGTTCTAGGAGCCGATTTTCCCGATTTCCCGACAAACCTTCCTCGGGATTCGGGTACGGGAAAACAAAAAAAATTCCCGGGAATGGGCAGGAAGAAATTCTCACCCGGAAACACTATTTGAAATACTTTAAATAAGTCACCATAATTTTATAACATAAAATTTTATATTATTATATGATAAAACTGTATTGAAATAAATTCTGTAAAATACACTTATATATAAAAACAAAAATGGGCACAGTAGCAACTGTGCCACAATCTACAACATAGAACTATGTCAACTGTCATTATTTCATGACACTGTCTCATTAGTTCTATGATGCAAGTTGTTGCAGAGATGCTACTGTGCCCCATATTTTTATTCATATTAACTGTGAAGTAAGTTTAAATCTATTCTGTAAATTAAAAGTAAAAATCCAATTCATTTTTATAAGAAGAATTTTCTTTCTTTAATTGGTCTCTTAAATTATCTTATAAGGGAATTAGATTTGCAAATAGATTTAAAAAAAATAAGTTAAATTTGTATTTTTTGAAAATATGTATTGGCAATCAGGAATTAGCATTAAAGAAAATGCAACCCTAGAAGATATGATCTTCATTATAGGGCTGAATTTTCTTGATGATCTTCTAGTTCAGCCATTCTCAATCTGTAGCCCGTGGGCTGCATGTGGCCTGGAATGCACAGTCATGAATTTAATGAAACACAGAATTCTTCTCTCGCATGCAAAAAAAATAATAAAAATTCTGATATTAAATTTTTTTTTTTAAATCTGGAAAAATTAGAATTTTCCTAATTTGCTAGGTCTTTCCTGATGCACTCAAAATTTTTTTCCACGTGATACCAACCAGTTGCCGACTGCTGATATAGGATGTGTGCAGCCCACTTAATGTAGCAAACAAATGCATGTGGCCCAGGGGAAAAAAAAGGTTGAGAACAACTGTTCTAGTTCCTTTAGGTTAGCTAGAAAGATAGAACAGCTAATCTATAGGAACTGTTTACAGATAAAGCTTATAGGCTGACACCATCGATGTATATACAAACTGGATAGACTGCTCAATACTAGAAAAACAAAACTGTTGTCAGTGGGGTCCGCCATATTGCTGATAGGATACTTTCATGAATGTACAGTCGGTTCCATAAAGTTTTGTACCTACCTCGTAGGGGCTAAGCTCACTGGAAGTTGATCAATTCTAAAGTCAGGTACTTATACGAGATTCAAGGCAGTTTCAAATGGACTTGTCTGTTGTGACTGAGAATAGGGAGGGGAAGTATACGTGCGGGATGTGCTCATCACGTGCTCTAAACTGACAAGAATAAGCGATAGAGACTGATAGCAGCATCGGTAGAGCGTCTGCCTACTATTCCGAGGAGCCGAGTTCGAATCTTGTTTGGAGAAACATTTTTTTTTTTTCTTTGGTCAACATATTAGTTTGTGTTTAAATTTTAAACAATGCAATTAAAATATAAACGGTTTAAACATTTTCCAGACAAATGTGCAATATGGTGATGTGTTCATCTGAGGTTCTAAAAGATGCTTTAAAATTTAAAAAATAAATTTTCTGACTTCGCTTTATTTTATATTTTAAGTTTGAATAAACTAGATACTACATAATAATTTCTTTTTTACATTTATTAAACTCCGGTATTTGCTAAAATCTTTTAATATTTTCTAATATTGATAGGTTTAAACATCTTTCGGAAAAACAAAACATAAAAGCATTTAAGAAATTCCATATAACTGCGTCATTAGCTATCAGCATTTTTTTAAGAATTACTATCGAGTATTGGTCTCTTTATCCACCCTTTTATCCGATAAGCTAGTATTATCTAGCTACGCTGTGTTCTACAATGGACAAAATTCACGTGACGTCGTAGTCACGTGTTTTAGTGAAAACATTGTAGTTTGCCTAAGTTTAAACGAGAAGGATTATAACTAATTCGTGCTAGTTTATTTACTATATTTAAGAAAAAAAGCAAAATATAATTTTATTATCATTTCTAATAGCATTAAGTAATTTCATTTTTAAAGTTACCGGTACTATTTACTCTAATATTATAATTTATATAAGCCTTGAATTTTTATTATATATTTAATGGATATCACTTCCAGATATATGTAGTTCATTACATTATAAGGATTTTAAAATTTTCAATTTAAATCGTATTTATTGTTAAAAATATAAGAAACTGCATTTTTACAGAAAATAATAGAAAGTATGAATAAAATTATTGATCAAATCAGGCATTCCAATTTGTTATTTTCTGATGATGATTAAGTTAACTGGTGAGAAAATTTAGTGATATAATAAAGTAATTTTGTTCTATTAAACATTTGATCTTCATTAATAGTATGAATACAATATATATTATTCATATTATTAACAATCATAAACCAAATTTTCCATTAATAATGAACAAGAAGCTAAATATCTTTCTACTGTATTATAAGGTTACCGAAATTTCCTTGCTAGGTAAAATATGATCCAAATAAACCCAAATATAATTCAAAATTGCTATGAACTTCAAATGTGCAGAAATAAATATATTACAATTGATGTTTAACTCATAGCCCACAGTTACCCAACTGTGAGATTGTTCAGACTAAACCAAAATAAAATGCCATTATTAGAAACCAGAATGTTTTCTGTAAATGGTGTAAACTACATGAAAATAATTTCCATATGTAGATACTCTTCAAGTATATAATTAGCTATTATCTACAGCTTTTGGCATTATTACCGTAAATAACATAAACTTCAAATACACCGAAAACGTATGTTTCAGGATTATGACTTTGATACACCTCTTTGTCACACTTGTTTTATTCAATAGCGAGTCAACTTATCTCTTGATTGCGCATGTAATATTAGTGATAATATGCACCATTTTTGTTTCATTAATAACAAAATAGATTAGTTCATTATTAATAAAACAAAAATTCCCTACAGAACATCCAAAGTCATCTTGCAGACAAAAAAAATTAACACGTGCAATTAAAATTACCCACCCCCGTTGCTACGACAACAGTTAATGGAATCATCTGATACTCGGAGAGTTCGAATGATTTTCCTGAACTGATGAATCACGTTGCTTTGAACTATTGGAAGGAAGCTGAACACCTTCCGCTTAGGTACAAAACTTTATGGAACCGACTGTACATTCAATGCTATAGTAAATTGCACATGTAGTGAACATACATTCAGTACATTTATGATATATTGACTTTGTTTTGGTTGCCAGATGTATCCCATTTATTTTAGTAAGCATGATGGCCAGATGCTAATAATTAACAATAATGTATAGTAACCCAATATGGAGTACTAAACCATTTTATTATGATAATTTTTTATAAATACACATTTTCAATAATTTTGAATGAAGTGCTCAAAATACTCCAAATTTTGCATTTTTATAATTGTTTAATGTTTCAAGGAAGGAGAAAAATAGATTTAAAGGCCATTAAGGGTGAATTGTCAAAAAAAAAAAAGAAATTACTACTACATATATTTTATGCTAAAGAAAATATTAAGTTATGAAAAAATAACAAACACAAATGGAATGAATAAAATTTTAATTTTTGACAAAGATTATAATCAAACAATAAACAAGGAAATAATTATATTATTAATATCAGATAATAACCAATAACCCTATCATTACTAAATTAACATTATTTTAAATTAAATAAGGTTAGGCTGTTATTTACTATTAATTGTATGAACTTTAAACTTTAATAAGGCTTTCAGTTTCTTTATACATTACTGGATTAATATATTGTAGGATTTTAGCAGACCAAATTGAAAAGAATAAAATATAATATTTCCCACCTTTGAAAGGTTCTATCTCTAGGTAAAATATATTTCCTACTTTCTATCAACAGGTCATTGCTCATTCTTACATCCATATGCTAAAAAATATATACCAATAATGCAAAAAACAGAAAAAAACACTAAAAATAACAAGAAATGTATTCAATGCATATGAAATCACACCAATATGCTGCCAGCATCTTCATTTTTGCTGTCAACTGACCACTAGCGCAATCTATCCAGTTGCATGTACATCGTTGGCTGATACTAAAGACTGAACAAATTAGTACCACTAATATCCATTTCCTGGACATACAAATTGAAATAGAACAGTGTTCATACAAAATGACTGTCCATAAGAAATCTACATTTACTCTAGTGCTCACTCCATTATGGTCCAATAATCTCAAGAACTTTAAAAGAGCAGTCTTCTACTCATATTTCAAAAGAGCCATTACCTACTATAATGACCCAAATAATAGAAATGAGGAGTTAAAACTGAGGATGACATATGGAGCTAGTAATGGATATAGTAAAAATTTTTGCACTCCATATATCATAAAGTATAATAAGATATTAATGAGTGAAGTCCTACCCACAAACAGAGCAGTAGCCTATCTACTCCCTTGGATGAACTGAATCAACTGCAATCCTCTCAATACAAAAGTAATGTTATGAGAAAAACTATTAAGAAACAACAAAAAAGAACAGCTTTTACTAGAGGGCTGATCATATTTGGGATCTTTAGAAATCAGAAAGATAAGTGAGGTGAAAATCTAATAACAAAATATCCATATTTAACCATGATTCCAAACAAGAACAATATTACATAAGTGTAACAAAAATTAATTTGCAAGAAAGATTACAAGAACACTAGAATGATATAAAAACAGACAAATGTAATACAGCCTTTCCTATGAAAGTGATAATGAAGTTAATTGCAAGCAGCCAGGTTCCTGAAAATATTTGAGATACAAAAAGATTGAAATTTAAGAGAAACAATATAAATTACTAAAAGGATGCCTATTGGAAATATAATTAATGAGAGACCAGCCAAAGAACTCTCTACAGTATGGCTTTACATTATTAAGAACTGTTAGTGTAGAGTTTACATATGCCTACAATTTTTATAGGACTTTTGAAGAGGGTGAATTTTATATTATCTTATAATTATATTTTTAAAATATTCTATTATTCACATGTAAAATTTATATGTTGTCTTTATTACTATGAGATTAAGTTTACATTTTATGTTTTGAATTCTGATTATGCATTCTTAGTATAGCTGATGGTAGAATGCCAAAAATGTTTCTATATCATAATAAAATTGTTTTATTTACTTACTGTTAATTAGTACTTAAAGTACAGTTTTATTTATAATAATATAGAAGCAATGTATTAGTCTTGGATCTAAAATTTTAATTTTTATATTTCAAAATTTAAGATCATTTTATTTCTCCAATAATATTCTACTAAAAACTACAAATATGGAGTGGAAACTATGCACCAAACAAAAATATATTAAGCAATTATAAGAATTAAATATTATAAAGTTTTAGACTCAAGTTTTAACATGGGTACTTAAAGTTTACTTTATGAAGAGTTTGGATATATCAAATTGCTTCATATTGTATTACATCACTATTTATTTTAACATTGTATTGTATTATTCATTATTTAAAACTTATCATTTTAACATTACTTTTTCATTTTCAGTCAACTCAATAACTGTTAGCATATGACAATGATAATAACGACCATCTTTGTAATATGCCATAAGATTAACTTGAATTAAATCATTTGTATAATGAATGATATGGCAGAATTTGCCATATCATCTATATATATTATAAATCTGAAATGCCTGAGAGCATATGTTCGGTTGTAACGCAACAACGGCTGAACGGATTTTTATGAAATAACTTTTGTTTGTAAATTTTTTTTGCGTAAATTCCTTAACAGATAGGTATTGATTATTAGAAATTGATTTTATATATTGTAATTTACGTAAATCACTTGATTACAATTAAAGATGGAAGATCAATGCTATTTGATCAACCTCATTGGGTTACAACAATCATGCGACATGTTAACTAGCTGATATCATTAGATCACTATGATCGTGTTTTTAGTAACTGAGCAGTCTCATTGGATCATAATGGACATTTTATTCTTGGACATGACCATTATAACCCAATGAGACTGCTTTTAATGGCAGATATCGAGTATTGTGCTGTATATTATTTTGTTAAATTATTGAACTTAAGATTTCATATTAAAAGGTTTTTAAGGTTTTTTTTAAGATCTTTCTCTAATTTTCTATTTATTATAGCTTACATTACTTTATTTAGCCTAATATACTTAAGTTAAACTTTGATTAGGCTTAGTGACCACGTGGTACTTATGTTAAACTTTCGTTAGGCTTAATGACCACGTGTTATTCGCAGCATCTATATATATCTTTACATATAAATCTAAATACCTGTGCGTGTATGTTCAATTATAAGGCAAGATAAGGGGCATTAGGAAATTCAGCTTAAGATTGTCACTATCATTACCACGTGTAGAGAAACGAACCATCATTGCCATAGCAACCCATCAATTTGACTTACAATAATAGAATTTTATAAAAATTATCGAATTATTTATGCTACTACTGATTATTATTTATTCTATCATCTTTTTTCCAATCACTGATTATTTTATTTTTTCATGTAAGTTTTTATTTTATAGAAGAATCTGTATTTGAGATTAATTCACGTATTTCTTGATGTTCTTGGTTCGAGACTATAGCTGTTGTTTCACGTGTTTTGATATAACGTTTTTGTATATCGTATAGTTGAATAAATTTCATAATGCCATGAAAAAGAAAGATCTGTTTAGGTGAATTAACTTCTGCTGTTAAATGAATGCGTTTAACTTGGGATAATGAAACATTAGAAGATCGAACAAATTGACTGATTTCTAATAGAGAAAAAAACAAATAAAGAAGGGAATGTTCGAGAAGGCACATATTTCAAAAGGAAAGCGTATCTATATGGGAAAGATTTTCAGAATCCATTGAAGAAAATCCTGAATGTCATCTAAAAGGTTATAATACCTTTAGGTTAAAGGTTTAAGAAAAAGAGAAACTTTAGTAAAACACCAACATTCACTTGAATTGAATAGAATCGGAAAAAATCAAAGAAAAGGAATTCCATGGAGAAATTTGGAACGCTCTGCCTTTACATATGATCCTACAATTGAATATAATCAAAACCAAGCAGTTGTAATAGGAGCCATGAATAATATCGGTGAGTATTGCTTTACGTTGAAATGGGAACAGGAAGCAAGCGGAATGTGTTGTTCCAATGGAAAGGTAAAATTAGATAAAATATCTCAATATCCAGAACTATTACATTCCCTTATATATTTTCAACATCCTTTATCATCTCATTTTTTAAGTGCTACACGTTCTTATAATAGTGTCTTCCAAATGACTTCAATTTGGTGGTAAACAAATTATCGAAGGAGGATTCATGCCAAATTTTAAAGTTCAAGGACAAATCTATCACTCAGTAGGTAGCTTACTTCCTTATAAGCCTAATGACCACAAATTTTTATAAATTTATTTCATATCTAATTATGATAAACAAGCAACAAGGAGATGTAATAGAATTCCAAATCTCAATTAACTGTTGATAATTGAACTACAAAATATATTACACACCCATAATATCTATGTAAGATCATTAAAAATGCAATTGGAAAATGCACCACCAAATTTAGACAATTTTCATATCATCATTCATGCAAATCGTAAACCATCGACTGATCACAGGGGTCGTTATAATCCACCTATCACGAATGAAGTCGCAGTCCTGATTGTTGGCCAAGAATTTAATAAACGAGATATCATTCTGCATGGACACAATAATACATTACAAAGAATAAGTGAATTACATAGAGCATATGATTCTTTACAATATCCATTATTATTCTGTAGAGGCAAGGATGGATACACAATAGATTTACCACAAGTGAGTCTGATTACTGGAGGTGTGACTAACAAAACTGTATCTGCTATGAATTTTTATGCATATCACTTGATGATTAGAAAAAATAGTTTAAATTATTTACGTCATTTTCAGCATTTATGAAACCAATTTTTAGTAGATATTTATGCAAAAATTGAAACAGAGAGGCTTAATTTCATTCGATCAAACCAAAGAAAACTCAGAGCTGAAAATTATATTCATTTACAAGATGCTCTCAGGGATAATGAAGATTCAATATTAGTCAATTAGTTATACTGCCTTCATCACATGTTGGTGGGCCACGTTATATGCATGAGAAAACTCAAGATGCCATGACTTATGTCAGAAAATACGGTCACCCTGACCTATTTATAACATTTACAACCAATCCAAAATGGAGTGAAATCACTACAAATATTTTTCCAAGTGATAAATCCCATGATAGACATGATATTATTGCTAGAGTATTTCATATTAAAGTGAAACAATTGATTTCTTTAATAACTAAAGCTAAAATTTTTGGAGAATGCCATGCCTTTTTGTATTCTGTAGAGTGGCAAAAGAGAGGATTGCCTCATGTCCACGTTCTGGTATGGTTATATAAGAAAGTATACAGTCATGAAATTGATAACCTTATTAGAGCAGAAATACCTAATTTGAGGAAGACCAGGAATTATTTGAAATAGTTAGTAAAAATATGATTCATGGATCATGTGGGTCCTTAAATCCTAATGCTCCTTGCATGAATTCAGGGCATTGTTCCAAAAAATATCCTAGATTTTTTAAAATGAAACGTTAACTGGAGTAGATGGCTATCCTAAATATCGAAGAAGGAGCCCCCATGATGGAGGAGAATGTGCAATTATTAACACTAGGCAAGGATTGGTTGAAGTTGATAGCCACTGGGTGGTTCCATATAATCTTGTGCTACTGAAAATTTTTAATGCTCATATCAATGTTGAACTATGTAATTCTATTAAATCTATTAAGTATGTATGTAAATATATTAATAAAGAAAATGTCCTTGCTACTTTCTCAATACAAAATGACAATAACAAAGTCAATAGGTATGTTAATGGCCATTACTCCTGTAGCTCAGAAGCAGCTTGGAGAATTTTATCATTTCCTATCCATGAGCATTATCTACTTGTAATGCACCTGGTTGTTCATTTAGAAAATGGTCACCAAATTTATTTTACATCCAATAATGTACAGGAATTAGTGGAAAATCCTAGAGATACTACACTAACTGCTTATTTTAAATTATGTCAACAAGACAGTTTTGCACGAAGCTTAACTTACACGAAGCTTAATGAAATTCCATCTTATTACAGATGGAAAAATCATAAATTCCAGAGGAGAAAACAAGGCGAACCTGTTGAAAGTTATCCAATGATAAGAAAGAGTAATACAATAGGATGTGTGTATACAATTCATCCAAATAATTCAGAATGTTATCATCTTAGATTTCCTTCTTCATGTTCTCCATGGTCCAACTTTGTTTGAATGTCTTAGAACTGTTAATGGCACCACTTACCCTACCTATCAAGCAGCTTGCAAAGCATTGCATTTATTAGATGATGATTCTCATTGGTCAAATACATTAGAGGAAATATCTACATACAACTCTCCAGCATCTATAAGACAAGTCTTTGCAATAATGCTATCTTTATGTCAAATTACTGATCCTAAATCACTATGGATTGCATATAAGGAAACAATGTCTGAAGATATTTTATATCATAAAAGAGATTTAAATCCAGATATAAACTACTGTGATGAAATATTTGATGAAACTTTGAGATTAATAGAAGATTTTTTAGGAAAGATGAACGACAAAACTCTCAGTGATTTTGGTTTACCTTCACCTAATCAGAATGGTAATACTGATAGAGATTATTTACGAGAAATTCATTATAATAAAAATGATTTATTTTCTATTATTTCGAAAACAGAACCTAATCTTATAAAGGAACAGAAATTAGTATATGATAATATTATTAGAAGTGTACAAAACAGTGAAGGAAAAATGTTCTTTTTAGATGCTCCTGGAGGTACAGATAAAACATATTTAACAAACTTAATACTATGCAAAATTAGAAGTTTAGAAAAGATAGCTATTGCAGTTGCATCTTTAGGAATAGCAGCAACTTTGCTGCTAGGGGCAGAACTGCTCACTCAAGTTTTAAACTTCCTCTCAAAATTATACCAGGAAATTGTTTTTTTATCTGGCATAAAGGACTAAGTGCTATTGCAAAACTAATTCGATTCATTGATAGTTTGGGATGAAGCTTCTATGGCTAATAAGGTTATTGTTGAAGCTTTAGATCGCACTCTGAAAGATTTGAGAAACTCCGATTAAATTATGGGAGGTTTAACAATTTTATTCACAGGTGATTTTTGTCAAATATTACCAGTTATAATGAGAGGAACAGTCACTGATGAAGTAAATGCATGCATAAAAAACTCCTACATTTGGGAGCATATTGTCCATCTTTCACTCTCTAAAAACATGAGGGTTATTTTATATAATGATCAAGAGGCAGATGCATTTTCAACAAAATTGCTGAAAATTGGTAATGGCAGTGAACCAGAAATAAATGGTAGAATCCAGCTTGATTCTTCATTATGCAATTATGTTGATTCAGTAGATTCCTTGATTGACTATATTTATCCAGATATCTTAAATATAAATTCAAAGTCTTTAAGATGGTTCCAAGAGAGAGCTATATTAACACCACATAATGATTCAGCTAACCTAATCAACTTAAAAATAATGAAAAAACTTGAAGGAAATTTTAAAACATATACTTCTGTCAATACAGTTTTAAATATGGAAAATACAGTACATTACCCTGTTGAATTTTTTAAACTCATTAGACCTGCCTGGTTTTCCACCTCATTTTCTACAACTTAAAGTCGGCATCCCAATAATGTTGATTAGAAATTTAAATCCTCCAAAGCTTTGTAATGGAACTAGGCTAATTATACTGAAAGAAAATGTGATTGAAGCTACAATCATTACTGGAAGTGATACTGGTGAAACAGTTTTAAATCCAAGAGTCACATTAATACCAACAGATCTACCTTTTCAGTTTAAAAGAGTTCAATTCCCAGTGAAACTTTGTTTTGCCATTACAATAAATTAATCACAAGGACAAACATTGAAAATAGCTGGCATAAATTTACAAGATTGTTTTTCACATGGCCAATTATACGTCGCCTGTTCAAGAGTTAGCCATCAAAGAAATTTATATATTTGCAGCAACAATGCAACAACTTTAAACATAGTTTATAAGGAAGTCCTCAGTCAAAGAACTTAAAAGTCCAAAGAATAAACAACTAAATTGGTATGTAGCTTTTATTGAAAGTTGAATTAATAAAAATTATTTTATAGTTTTAAACCTTTAAAATAATACAATTGCCGTATTTGTCTGGGTAACGCCAGGCATGGGTCTGCTAGTATCATATATATATATATATTATACAAATGATTTTAATTTTTCTGTATTATTTGTGAAAATTTTATTGATAGCAATTAAATTATCACATTGTTATTTTTCATTATAAATATTTTACCATAAAAATAAAGAACTATTCATCTATTCACCATAATCTACCATCAATCTTAATTTATAATTAATTTATTCTAAACAGTAGGAAAAAAAAATGTTTTATCTAGAGCATTTTCAGTCATTTACTTGATTCAAATCAATAAAACATTAATAATTTATATACAAAGGACTAAGTTGCTAAACATTATATACAGATGATATTACACTTAGTCTCTATATACATAATTCACATCTGTGCAAATTCAAATATACAAAAAGTTAGAAGGATTAAAATATAATTTTTGTAAGTGAATCAAATTCAAAAATATGCAAACTGAGGCTCACATATATTTAAATTTTTAAATATATTATAACAGAATTACTAAACACAGTTTCTAACAAAGATCCATATATTAAGAAAAGTAAACATTTGCTTATTTCCAATAAGAAAAAATTTCTGCTCACATCGTATTTAATTTAAATATTCCTATAGACCAGGGATTCTTAACTTTCTGATGACTCCAGACCCCCAAATAGATTGTCCAATGATCCTATACCCCTTCAATTGACTGTCAAAATAATCACCACCAATCCTTATATTAGTTGCCAATATGATTTCCAAATATGTCAACAGCTTGGATTTACTGTAGTTTAGAAATTGAGTCTCATACCTCCAGCATTTGGTTCCCATACCCCCAAGGGGTATGGATACCCCTGGTTAAGAACCCATGCTATAGACAAAATGTATTTATTCTTTTTAATATTTAAGCATATTTCTTATTACTGTGGTTCTGCCGGGACGAAATAAAACAGGCGTTTAGGTTTAACGTGGTCGTATGTGGCTGTCACGTGAGTTTGAATGAGTGAACGAAATCCTCTGACACAGTGACAACACATACAATGGCTTAAATTAACCAAGGATCTTTATTTGAGAGAGAGAGAGATGTAATAATCCATATCATTTTGGAGGATAAATACCTTTATCTGTAAAATAATAATGTAAAAGAAATCAAAAGCAATGGCTTTCTTCTTTTCAACAGTCTTTAAAAGCTAGGTTGACATGATCAGAGCACACTCAGACCGAGTTCACTTGGATGATGCGGATGCATCCACTCGGACCTTTTCATCCGAATCGAGTAAACTCAGACGACAATCAAAATACTCGGACCAAGTAGCAGCTGATTGGAAGTTTAAGATGGTGGAAAGCAGTAAACAACGATCGCGTAGGTAGAGCAAAGCTCTAAATATTTAACAAAAAATATGCTTAATTTTTTCTTAAATAAATATTATATTTAAAGAGGAAGAAAATAATTGTAATTATTGAAGAGAATTTTTCTTTAATAATTATTTATTACAGAAAGAAATTCAAGGAACATCGAAAAGAAAGCGTGATGGAAAGGATTCAGAAGTCGAAGCATTAGATCAATGGATTTCTATAGTTAGCGAGCCAGGCGTGAATATCAACGGCCCAGTATTGAAGACGGAGATCGGTAAAAAACTAAAATAATTAGGTACCTATTTTAATAAATCATTAACATAGGTACCTAATTATTATTTTTTTACCTATTATTTATTTACCTACAAATTACATATTTTATTTTAGAATTTATCATTACTTCGTTTAATTGGGACAACCGCTTAATTGGGACAAAATGGCTTGGCCCGACGTGTCCCAATTAAGCGGAATCCACTGTATATGTTACCGTCAAAACCCGAAATTAGTTAAAACCCGATTTACCTAGTTGAAACTAGTTTGAACAAAGCTCGTTCGTGAATACTAGTATTAACTAGTCAATACTAGAATTCACTACATTTGTTAGAAACTTCTGGTTTTCACTAAAACTTCTCTAGTTAAAACTCGATATGACTAGTGAAAACTAATATTAACTAAAAATTTTCTTACGACGCTAATCCTGATATTTTCCTAATCGTGCAATCTTGCGTTAGGGGGAAAAATAAAAACCTAGCAACTGAAATCTAAAAAAGAAACATATTTATGAACATATATTTATGATGTACATTATTTGTTTCCGCATGGAAAACTGTTATGACATTTAGAGTTGCAGAGAATTCGTTTCTTCTTGCACAAGCATCGTTTTGAAATGCAACCTTCCTCGCAAACACAACTTGTGAACCCTTGTGGTGCCATCGCCGGTTTCCTAGCTGCCATCCTCAAAGAAATATCTGTGCCTGATATCTTCCTAATCATGAAATCTTGAATTAGGGGGGAAAAATAAACATCTAGCAACTGAAATCTACAAAAGAAATGTATTTATGAACATTGTAATCGAAATTTACAGAAGAAACCTATTTATGATGTACATTATTTGTTTCCGCATGGAAAACTGTTATGACATTTAGAGTTGCAGAGAATTCGTTTCTTCTTGCACAAGCATCTTTTCAAAATGTAACCTTTCTCACAAACACAACATGTGAACCGTTGTGGTGCCATCATCAGTTTCCTAGCTGTCATCCTCAAAGAAATATCTGTATCTGGTACCTCTTCAAGCATCAGAAACTTTCCCGACAAACGTCAAATTCTGATCTACAAAAGATATTTTTTTCATAATCATATTTTGGCCATTCTCTAAATAGTAACAAATCATGTAAAAGATACAAAATCTACCTGTAATATAATTTATCCACCTTTCCATCCATACAAAACCTACCTCTGATATAATTTATCCACCTTTCCATCATTAGTTCCGATCTTGTGCAGATCTTCATTTTTCCAGCCCAACTCCGATGATATTTCGAAAATCTGCCTTGGTTTTGTCCATATCCGGGATTGGGATTACGACATTATCTCCTTCTTCAACAAGGGGATGGGTGGCATAGGAGATACATTTCATCTTCTTGGCCTGTTTAGATAAATTTTCATGAGCTTCTCTCCTGGCTGATGCGATGTAAATTCCACTAGGATCAGCCTCATGTTCTTCTTCAGCAGGGGTCTCAGCTTCGTTCTGTCGCGCATTCATCTCGATGACTCTCTGAAGTTCATCTTCATCTTCAATGTTTTCGAGAACATCTGATGGTAATGCTGAAGTCGCGAGTCCTATTCTTGGGTCTAACCCGAACATAGCTCGATAGGGCGACTGTTTAATTTTAGAATGAAAAACTCGGTTTTTCATAAACTGAACAAATCGAAACTCCTTTAACTATCTACTTTTAACTAGTAAAAACTGTAATTAATTGCTTTGTTTAGTCAATACTAGAATTCACTAAAATGTCTTACAAGTTAGTATTCACTATCAGTTCCATCACATAAATGTCTTAGCGATGGAACTGATAGTGAATACTAATGATAGAACTGATAGCCAATACTAGAATTCACTAAAATGTCTTAGTGAATTCTAGTATTGACTAGTTAATACTAGTATTCACGAACGGACTTTGTTCAAACTAGTTTCAATTAGGCAAATCGGATTTTAACTAATTTCGGGTTTTGACGGTAACATATATATATATATATATATATATATATGAAACAAAATTTAAAATGCACAAAAGAAATCATTATCTCTGAATCATTACTTTAAAAATACCATTTTATTAAAATACAATGTATTTTTTAATGGATTAGATAAAAATATTTTTGGAGAAAATCAGTCGTCCTTCAAATTAAAAATCAAATATAGTGGTACCTCGCAATTCGATATTAATCGGTCGCCGAAGTAACGTCGAATTGAGAAACTGTCGAATTGCGAGACAATATTTTCCATATAAGACTATGTAAAATAGATTAATTCGTTATCACTGTCGAATTGCAGGCATTTCCCATATAAGAAGACTATGTAAAATAGATTAATTCGTTATCGGTCCTCATCTCACTCTCCTAACGGATGAGGGGAGAGGGATACACTATATTATATCCCACTCCCCTAATGAGTGAGATGAAAGAGATACACTATATTATTTACTCATCCAATTCCCGTTAACGGCTAAGGTGAGAGAGATATACTATATTATTTACTTTATTATATGTGCTTTACGAGGATAAAATAGATTAATTCGTTATCGGTCCCAACCACTCCCCTAACGGGTGAGGTGAGAGAGATAACTATATTATTACTTTGTTATATATGTGCTTTACTATTTTATAACAAACTAAATTACAAAATACACTATTTTATACACATCACACAATTTATTTATTGGATGTTGGAATGAAGTCTTCCAGCAGACACCTAACAAACTAAATTACAAAATACACTATTTTATACACAACACACAAGATCGGAACAAAATTCACTAATTTATATACAACACACACAATTTATTAGCCCTTGGTTGTTGGAATGATGCTATTTTATACACAAAACACAATTTATTAGCCCTTAAATGTTGGAATACTATTTTATACACAACACATAATTTATTAGCCCTTGGATGTTGGATTGAAGATATGTGTTTTACTATTGTATAACACACTAAATTATAAAATACACTATTATGTGTTTTACTATTGTATAACACACTAAATTACAAAATACACTATTCACACATAATTTATTAGCCCTTAGATGTTGGAATGAAGTCTTCCAGCAGACTACACAATTTATTATTGGATGTTGGAATGAAGTCTTCCAGCAGACACCCAACCCTTGGATGTTGGAATGATGTTTTCCAGATGACACTCTAGCACCTATATTCTTCTCTCTCTGTTGCAAAACGTGGCCAAGTTGTCCTAGGAACGCCCATATTCGAGTTACATTTTAATTGTTCTACCTTTCGGCACTTTATCTACATTTTTTTCTTCGTCTCTTTGCTCAATCGAGTGTTCTTCTTTTCGGAATTATTCCTCTGGTCGGTTCTCTTTGAATCCATTCTTACATTTCATTCAAAAAATAATAATTACAAATTTTTTACTTTCTGAAAAACATAGAATTGAAAATTAACTCAAACAAAAACGGGTAAACACTAAATTAGCCCAAAAAGAACTGACAAATAGCGAATGACATCACACAATTCCATGCACGCGCATGTGCCAACCTGCGAAACTCAAATGTCGAATTGCGACGCATCACTGTATATACATATACCAAACCCGCAAAACTCAAATGTCGAATTGCGGGACATCGAATTGCGAGGCACCACTGTTCCCGCAAAACTCAAATGTCGAATTGCGAGGCACCACTGTATTTACAAATCGAAACTCAAATGTCGAATTGCGGGGCGTTGAATTGCGAGGTACCACTGTATATAGTATAGCAGATCGCAAAAAAAGATTGATCATATGTTCGAAAGAAAAAAAATTAACACATTTATGATAGAATAGCAAAGAAAAGAAAAATAAAATCTACGAAATACTGAAAGGTACTAAAATCGATTTAAATCTCCAAAATGGTGAATTTCATCCATAAAATAAGCAACGAATAAGATATTTAAATAATTAAAAATTTTTAATAACTTTCATTTTATGCTTTAAATATTTTCTATTTTTATATTTCAAAAAATAAATAAATAAGTAAAATACAACAAGTATATTTTTTGCAATATAATTATTTTAATATTATTGCTTATTTTATCGCGGAAGTAAAATACTGTAATGCAGTGGTTCTCAACCACTGTGCCGCAAATCTTTGACGGTATGCCGCGAAAAATTAAGAATTAATTGTATGTATGTAATTGTATGAAATTATTATAATTATTATAATTATTATTATTATTATTGCAAATTTTAGTTTCTCCAGATACAGATTTTTAAAATTTTTAAAATAATCTTAATAATCAATTTATAGAATTTACAAATAAAATAATAGTTATTAAAATTTGACTAAAAATGAAAATATTTAATTTGTCTGCAAAAAATTCGATTTTCTTTTTTTCATAAATGGATTATTGAAAAAAAATTAATATTGAAATTTAAAAAAATAATATATAATGATAAACAATTATGCAAATCTTTATAAGTTTTTTACATAATTAAAATTCATTATAGAATAAACACATAAGTCACAAGAATGAATTAATTAAGTTCTATGCTTCCTGATACAGAAAATTTTTCATTGTATATACGTGTACCTGTTGAAAATCCTTGGAATTTCTACAACTAATAACAAATTTGCCTACTTTTACTGCAGCAACAAATATATTTTGGAAGTAACTTCGTGCAATTTGGAAGGAACATTATTAAAATTCAGTTAACTCTTAACAATTACTCCAACGGATAAAGTTTAGGAATAGCATAGTGAATAACGATGTGTGAGTAAACAGATATTAATAAATATCCAGTAGAAAACGTACTTTGATAATAAATTTAGTTCTTAATTAGGGGAGATTAGAACTAATTGTGACTATTTTTAATTATCATTTTTTTTTAGAACAAATAGCAAATGTTATAATTTTAACTCATCGAACATTTGATAAGTCGAATTTCTGTGGACATCTACAATCTTTTTCAAGAAACTATCTCTGTTTATTTAATAGAAAATTTATTTTTTATAGGCATATCAAAATATAAACTCTTCTGTGGAGTAAATTATAACAAATATTAATACATAGTAAAAAGAGAAAAAAATGCATACAAATATCTGAATAAAATTAAAATAACGTTTATAGAATGCAATGTGACATGTATTATAACTGTACTATCTTGTATATTATGTACTACTTTACAGTTATTTTCAATCATTTTCATTATACAGTATTCTGATGCAAACATAGTATGGTTCTTACTTATATGTTTAACATGGTCCCAATTTTTACAATAAAGACACCATATCCATTTTTTTTTCTTCTTCGACTTCGAGAATATGGCATACAAAATAATGTAGCAGCTTATCCCTTCAAAAATCTAACAATTATTCTCTCCTGAATTATGAGTATTCTATATATAGTCTTCTTCGACTTCGAGAATATGGCGTACAAAAATAATGTAGCAGCTTATTTATCCCTTCAAAAATCTAACAATTATTCTCTCCTGAATTATGAGTATTCTATATATAGCGATAATTTCTGAGGATTAATTCAGTAGTTTCCTCTTCATCTAGATTCTGTGTTGAAATATTATAATATGTAAATTCAAAATAGTTTGAGTTGGTAAACAACAGCATATTCATATTGATTACGATAAATACCATTCAACAAGCTTGAATTATTAAAGTGATAATGATAGAAAATAACATCTATACTTATCTAAATTCTACAGTTAAAGTAAAGTTATATATAGATTTATTCACTTCTATAATATCATATTTCAAATTGCCTGATAATATTTTGCTTTAAGCTTAAAAAATAATGTTGACTAAATAGAAAAGGGGTTACCTCTACATTAACAAATGACGTCAATTGATACATAATATTGGGAGTCACATACTAACCAATAAAGACTATGCTTCTCCTAATTGAACTATTTTGAATTCCTAAATAATAGTTTGTTTTTTATCACAATTAGCCCTGGTCTCCTATACTATTTATCATTTAAATAATTTAATTTACAGTATATATATATATAAGCATTAGGTAGTTATAATTACAGTAGGGTAATAAATGTTTTTAATTTCATATAATAGATATTTTATGCAATTTATTGATCTATTGTAATTTATAGCCTATATACTATACAGTACGTGCTTTCGTATATAATATATTTAAATTTAAACATTTATCGAATATAATGTATTTTAGAAATTTTTTTCTTTTGGATATCTTAACAATAATCAAAAATATTTATTGAGATTTTCGTATATAATATATTTAAATTTAAACATTTATCGAATATACTGTATTTTAGAAATTTTTTTCTTTTGGATATCTTAACAATAATCAAAAATATTTATTGAGAAATGCCAATGAGAGAAAGATGCGGATACTTTTGTTTATGTTGGTTTATGGACTTTGACTAACCTAGTAACATATCGCCAAATTAAGATAAATTTAATTTATCGCTGTGAACGAACTATATATAAATTGTTTAACTAATTTACTATTGTATAAATTAATTAAGATTATTTCATAATGCTTTAAAAACATATCAAGATATTCAATTAAAATATAAATTTAAAGCACGTATTTTCCAATAGATAACGTGCTCCTTAAACATATAATATATATTCAAAAACATAAAAATGGGTAATACTTTAATCCAGGGGTTCTTAACCTTTTGATGACTCAGACCCCCAATGGATTGTCCAATGGTCTCATATCCCCTTCACTTGACTATCGAAATAATTATCACCACAGATTACCCAGATGCGACACACATTGTTAAAAACCTGGTGACAATGGGGACGACTGTAGCGCCAGGAATTTGAAGCAGAAAGAAGTCGCGCCGTTTTAAAAATAATATTTATCAGCGCTATGTATATTATATTTATTTTAAAATCACAATGTTTATGCCAAAACTAATATAATAAAATATAAAAATAAATTTTAAGTCTTATTTACAGTATATTAATAATAATAAAATATTTTATTTATGTTGTAGTTTTACAAGCTTGCGATTTATTTTCACTTTTTTAGCAACTCTATTTTGTTTTTTTTT